>JAHBCN010012781.1:0-25887 GCA_019359885.1 Listronotus oregonensis
TAAAAGCGAAATTAATACAGTTTATATCAACGCCTACTAATACAATAAAGAGTTTTAATTTGGAATTAGTTAATGAATATTATAATAATTTTTATCACAAATTAAAAAAGTAGGCCGATTTTTTGAAAATGATATTAGGAACTATCTTTTATTTTTGAACAACTTTTTTCTAGTAACTTATTTCCATATCTTCAAAAAATCATTGACCTTGAACCATTTGTTTTAAACTGAACACCGCGTAAAAAAATTTGTTAAATGTTTTTATCCCAATCTTCTCAAGAAGAAACAATTTTTTTAAAGTTTTTTTTTTTGATAATATTAAAAATAAAGAAGTTTTTTACTATTCAACACCTTTTCCGTGGACGTACTGGTGTACCCACGGAAAAGGTGTTGAATAGAAAAAATTTCTTTATTTTTAATTTAATCGAAAAAAGTTACGTGGGATAAAAATTTTTGCTACTTCTTAGAGTAAGATTGGGATAGAAACATTTAACATATTTTATAAGCGGTGTTCAGAAAATTGAAAAAACCTAAAATGGCACAAGAGTAAAGTGCATTTATTTGCAAAGATATGGAAATAAGTTACTAGAAAAAATTGTTTAAACGTGAAAGGTAGTCTCCAATACCAATTTTTGAAAAAATCGGCCCACTTTTATTTATACGTGATTAAAATTTTATTATCAATTAACTAATTCCAAATTTTTGTACTAGTAGGCGTTGATAGTGGCAAGCTTTATTGACACTTCGCTTTTATAATTCATTAGCCGCAGTACCGTCAGCTTTAAATGCGTACTTAACAGCAAAGAAATTAATAATAAATTGATATTAAAAATTTAAATTGATATTAAAATAAATTTAATCACAAAAAATAAAAGTAGGCCGTTTTTTTCGAAAATTGGTATTAGCGACTACCTTTTAATTTTGAACAACTTTTCCTAGTAACTTATTTCCATATATTTTCAAATAAATGCACTTTACTCTCGTACCATTTTAAGTTTTTTTGATTTTTTGAACACCGCGTATAAAATATGTTAAATGTTTCTATCCCAATCTTACTCTTAGAAGTAGCAAAATTTTTTATCAGGAGTAGCTTTTTTCGATAAAATCAAAAATAAAAAATTTTTTCTCTTCAACACCTTTTCCGTGGACATACTGTACATATATATATATATATATATATATATATATATATATATATATATATATATATATATATATATATATATATATATATATATATATATATATATATATATATATATATATATATATATATATATATATATATATATATATATATATATATATATATATATATATATATATATATATATATATATATATATATATATATATATATATATATATATATATATATATATATATATATATATATATATATATATATATATATATATATATATATATATATATATATATATATATATATATATATATATATTATTATGATGGGTGACTGCCAGTGAACACCGTGTGCAATGATGGCGTTTACGGAACAGAGGAATAAAACTGTTTAAACATTTAAAAGCCCGGCACCCAGGGTACCTAGTACTTAGACTCCATCAAACCTTCATGGGCTGTCACAAAGAAAATAAACTGCATAATTGAAAAGGGCTTTTGTTGTGCAATTTTGTGTTCTATATTTTGATAAGTTCTTAAAAGTGTTTTTTGTTTTATACAAACGTATTTATAAAAAAAAAACATAAACATTTATATTATTCACAGTATTATAATCGGATTTCACAAAAAAAGAAGCATCATAATAAAACCATAATTACTTTTTCATTCAGTACAAAATCATATAATGAACTTTAAAACAATGTAAAACCAATATTTTTCATTCGCACATTTTAATTAAAAAATTCGTTTATTTAACATTTCATACAACCATTTTTAATTACAATATCGGTATATTTTTAAAGGGATTTATTAATAATTTGGATTTTTTTCTTATTATTTGTTTAAAATTAACTAAAAGATTCCTATGGTATTTTTTTAAGCAAAATAAATTTTAATTTGCTATTTTCTAAATAGACTGAACAAATCTTGTTTAAAAGAAAGAAAAGAAAATTTGCATAAGCGATGGTCAGGTTCTGGTTTGTAAAATTTTTGGTAAAATTATCTATTATTTCCGTTCTAAATTGGAATTGTGGGATATAAATAAAGAAGAGATTTTGCCTTTTTTGTTCATCAAAAACATGGATATATACAAGTTAAAATAAAATCATATTTTATTTATTATTTGTTTTTTGGATAATTAACTAAACATTTTAAATATTTTACCTTAGTTAACAAATTTTCCAATTTACGTCAAAAAAGATTTAAACCTATTTATTAAAATGTGCTGCAATGCCAATAAATATATTTTTTCAAATGAAATTGTATAATAAATTTTAGTACTTTTTTGATTTGGCAGTTATAAATTAGATACATGTCGTATTTTTTTCTTGTTCCCAATATTTTTAATGACTTTTTTAATATCAGTTTAATTTAGAATATTAGTTAATTTTTGCTAAGATTAAAAAAAACACAAGCATAGTACTCCGGTCAATCTAGACATTTAAAGATACCTAAATTTACATCAAGCTAAAAGTAAGTAAAATTGTTTAAAACATAATTAAAAATAACATTTTAAAATCTTTTATCGTTCCGGTACGTGGAAAAAAATTGACTTGAGGTCAAAGGTCAAAAAATGGGTTTTTCGTGATTTTATTTAAAACGGTTAGTTTTATCGTAAAATTACCTTTTACAAAAATTGTAGATCAGAAAATTATGTATATAAAAGGTTTATGAATTTTTTTTTCCTAAAAGCCACCGTTCCTGAGATATAACGATTCAAAAAGTTGTATGCGTCATTGCATGCATAAGTACATCACGTATATACATCTCTGTAGCTGTAATATAAGTAAAAATTTTCAATGTTAAAAGAAAAGTTTACTACTAAAAATATATTGGTTAAACAAGCTAATAACGACGCCGATGTACTGATTATTGAAACAGCAATAAAGCAATTTAATTTGACAAATACAATTATTGTTGTAGATAAAGATATAGACTTACTCCTATTAATCACTGCTTCAATTCCAACTGAAAAATTAATTTTTTTCTTGAAACCAGGAAAAGCCAAAATTAATCAAAAATATATTCATCAAAAAGTTTATCGACTTTTGCAAAGTGTCAAGAGGGGTAAAACAACAGTCTTTGAGATGTTTTAAAAATAAGATTTAATTCGATGTTCTGACGTTGTTAAAAAAAAGTAATTCAAGAAGTTATCACCAACGGAATTCGCCTTCTTCTTTGTATGTACGGAGCTCTTAAAAAACTAACTGGTTAAATAAGTATCGATATGCATGTTTTGTTAAAGACACTCGAAATAAAAAACAAGTGCGTGAAATTAGCTTGTCTTCCTCCAACCTTAATTTCGGCTCATCAACATCTATTTCGGGTATAGTACCAAGTATAAGTGTGGCTTGGTTGTCAGCTAGATAAAAAAGTTGAACTGTTTTGTTCTCTGGCATGCACGAATTGTCAAGACCAGTCGTTGAATCACAGCAGAGGATTCGTTTAATACTGACGAACAGACATGCGATACATCGCTATTGACGCAATTTACTTACACCCAGGATGAAAAAAGTAGATCAAGAACAACAACAACAAAAAAGAGTAATTAAAGATTATGAATTGGGCGAATAAATTTTATTACTGTTTTTTCAATTTCCATCGCTTTTATCAATTCCAACTCTTACGAATATCTGTAATTATGCAATAGTTTCCAATTAAACGGAATCACAACAGACCTGTGAAATAGGCCTAATAGGGAAACCAAAAAAAAAGGGGGTTAGTAGACTACCTCAGAGGTGGCGTAAAAACATGTGCATACAATGACGCTTACAACTTTTTGAATCGTTATATTTTAGGAACGGTGGCTTTTAGGAAAAAAATATGAAAACTTTTTTATAGATAATTTTATGATCTACAATTTTTATTTTGGGTTATTTTACGATAAAACTTACTGTTTTGAAGAAAATCGTGAAAACCTATTTTTTTCCTTTAACCTCAAGTCAATTTTTCCCACTTACCGAAACGATGGGGAATTTTAAAATGTTATTTTTAGTTATGTTTTAAACAATTTTACTTACTTTCAGCTTAATGTAAATTTATGTACCATTTACTCTTATTTTTTGGTCTAATTTGACCGGACTAATAGGATAAAAAAAAAGATCCTTTTACATGAACAGTCTAGTCCCTCAGGGCCGTCTCGTGAGCCGTAGCGGGCGCGTATTGGCATTGTCTCCTAAGGCACGACACAACCTTTGAAAAGTGTATGCCGAATCACGGATGACAATGTCCCAACGATTTTTTCTAAAAAATTCGACATTCCCTCCTGCGTTTGGACAACACCTTTGGGCATATACCTATGAAAAGCCTGCCTCTCGATCCGACTGCAAAAAAGTGTGCGAGAGAGTAAGAAAAATCACCTTCCTCTCGCTCCAACATGCTGGTCAGTAGGAAAGATATATTCCTCGCATAGCATGCTGATTAGTCGGCCCCTCTCCATCGACCAGTCAGCACGTTGAAAAAAACAAGAGAGAAAGGTTATAATGCGATTTTTCTTCTCTCTCGCATGCTTGTTCGAATTTCCTAAAGGCAGGGCTGCTTCTAGTACGTATATGTTCGAAGTAGGTTTTGTCACGCGTATATAAAAGTCCAGTTTTTTGGTATCATCGTGTCGATGTTGTTTGTTTCAGTTTACAGTGTAGTGCCACCGTCTAAACTTTGTTCCTGGTTAGTATTAACCAGTTATTTTTGGTTACTACTAATAGAACTAGGATTAAAGCTAACCAGAACTAATAAAAAAAGAGGCACCTGTCTTATATCCAACATAAATAAAAATACACCTAATGTAAAATCTTACTAACCGTTTTTTTATGTATTACAATAAAATAATAGATCAGAAAAACAGAGCATTTAAATTTGATTTTTATAGTAAATGTTGCCAGTCATAATGGGGAATGTTCTCGTAACAAAATTTACGGTATTCAGACGTCACAGTATTCAGCATAAGTTGTATTAAGAGAAAATTTCAAGTAAATTATTGACAAATCGTTGGGACAATGTCTTCTGTAATTCGACATACATTTTCCTGAGGTTGCATCGTGCCATAGGAGGCATAGGGCCGTTTACACATGGAGTTTTCTCAACAGTTTTGGAGCGGACGCTTCTGTCGTACGCTCTAATTCTGTGGCCGCCGAGACGCCAGGAGTGTGGAGTTGGAGCGACGTGACGGGAGTGCACGCTCGAATCTGCACCCTCCTCAAGGAAGTTTAAAGGTGTATGGAAGCCCAATGCTATGGCCCATTCGATCAAAAAATGTCCAGTCCAGTATGAAAATATCTGTCAGAGTTGGCCCCGCCGATTTTGCGCAATAACGAAATTCCACGAAATAATTTAATGTGTTGACTACTTACACACTGATAAATCAGTGTGTAGTTAGGTAACACATTATACTTTTATGAGAGCCGTATTAGTTTCGATTGTTTTGCTTTGTGTGATAATATTTTGTGGTTGCAGAAGTTTTTTTGGATTGATAAAAACCTTCTTATTTTAGTGATTAGTGTTTATTAAATTGTGACTATAATTTTGTGTTTATTGTTTGTTACTTATAATATTGTAACAAAATGACTAGAAGCTGTATGGTTTTGTCTTGCAAATCTAAGGAAAACATACCCGGCATTTTTTACTTTAGGTAAGTATTTCTTATATTTAAATTAGGTGCTTCTTATGAGACGTAACGTTAGGTAACCGAATAAATAATAATATATCAATTATGAATTATAGAAAATGAAAATTTTATAGGAAATAGCAGTGAGAAAAGTAAGGCAATCTTAACTATCTTTTAGATGATTTCCACAATGTTTGTGTATTTCTGTGGATTATTAAAAAGAAATAAGGTTTACATTTCGGTATTTTTATTTCATTTAATAATTTAGTACATTCTTCTAAAGGATCAAAATTATTAATTACTGGGCGGACCAGGCAAATTTTAATATATACAGGTCTCTCTAATTGAATAAAAGAAGGCACAATTTTATGTTAAAGTTCCTTTTTGCTTTTTCTGTATTTGTTTAAAAAGAAATTAAATTTTTAATTTCTTAAACTTACATTATCAACTTTTTAAGCTCGGCATACTGTAGACACGTGATATTTAACTGTTACTGTTACAATGGATAGCTTGGTACCAAAGGTTACTAAACATTTTTAACCACTGTTATTCTGTCTCATGAATGTTTGTTATTAGTGAAAAGTATATCTCTAAAAAGCAGTTATAAAAATTTTCACTTTTTAATGTACAACCACAATCTTAGGATTAGATTAAACTCATTTACACTATCTCGCTCTTCTTTTATCACAAAATTGGTGATAAGTACATGAAACTATCATACAATGTTTGAAATTTATTTTAAAAAAATCTTGTTTTTACTTATTTACAAAGATTTTTGGAAAAATACAAAACTCCCAAAAATATCGACCATTTAAATAGAAGGCTGTAAAGTGGCGCCATCTATTCTTTCCATAATTATATCAGATGATATAAAATCCAATATTACATAATAATTTGAATATTATATGGTAGTATCGTTTAATAACCAACAATTTTGTGCAAAAAAATAAAAAAAACAGTGAATGCTTGAATTTGACATTTGATGATGTCAACTTTATAGATAGTAACAAAGAATTATGGAAGTACGGCTCTGACCTACTATTCATTGCGCAAATTCCGTGAGGCCAATCCCCCGATTCCCGCTGCCCTGCACGCCTGGACAATTTTGTTCTACAGTATTGGGCTTCCATACACCTTTAAACTGCCTTGACCCTCCTGTACACACATACTCCAATTTAACAATTCAGACTTTTCAGTGCGCTTTAGACTCATACAGAAATTTGTGTAATTATTAAGTATTGGAATCAAATATTTTTGCTTTAGATGTTATTTATATCATCAATTGTAGAAGACTTGATCTAATGCCAATCCTCCCGACTTTGGGAACTTTCTCTTTTGTTCTAAATTATAACATTTTTCAAACAGTTGTTTTAGTTCAGCTTTATTCCTAATGACATTATTTATTTGGAATTTTCCCACCGCAAACTTTTCGGCCCGTTTTCGCAAACCCAAAGGGTACTTTTTATTTTCCGCGATAACATAACTTTTTTCCTTTAGTGACAAACCTGTTAGTTTTAGGGACATGAGTAAACACTTTTCGATTCCGAATACGATACCTTTATTCTTATCGATTTAAGACACAACTAAAAATATAATGTTTAGATAATCTCTCTATAGCCAATAATGCTATTTAAACATGGCCATAAATAATATTGTTGGGTATTTTCACCTTTAAAATTTGCAGAATACAATCATAAAATAATAAATTACTAATTAGCCCAAAGAAATTCCGGCCAATATATAAAGGTTGATTTACCTAAAATAGGTTATAAAAATTGAGATTTGCCTGGCCGTGGCTGTTTTATAAGGGTCTCCATTATCTAAGGGTATTTATATAGGGAATTCCTATAAAGTAGATTTTTTTACTTTGAAAGTAGCCGATTACACAGGTGGTCATTATAAAAGGGGTGTCCTTTAACACAACTTTTACTGTATTGTATAATATAAAATAAATAATTATTATGTTCTGTGATATCATCAGGTAATAACAATTATTAAGAGTTACAAGTTAACAATTAAATGCATTTGACATAAAATAATAAAAAAAATAAATCAAAAACCACTGCTTATTTTTATAATAATTATTGTATAATTTTGCGCATAAGCTTTACCTTTGAAATAATTTGTCACAAATAAACCACTACCCACTTGTTATATTTATCGTATAAAACCAAGCTATTTTCGTTAAAACATTAAATTTTGCAATAAATAGTTAACCAAAATTGAGGGGTGCATTTTGGGGGTTTATATATAGCTGCATTCGATTTAACGGGCGAAAATACCGTAAAAACCACTACCCACTTGTCGTACTAACTGTTTTATTTTGATCTACTTCCCAACCAACAATAAATTTTACCAAATTTGACGATTTTATAATTAGTTGTATTCGTATAGTTTTCTTCTTCTTCTTCTTCTCTGGGAGCCGTCTTGATTCACTACCGGAGGCAGCGCAGCCCCTTGGGCTTTTTGTGCCTAATCTCCCATTATCTTTTGTACCAATCCTCTCATTAGTCTTGTTCCTTCTACAAGTCTGTTTAACCCCGAGACTGGTTGGTAAATATATTCCTAGGGGCCCATCTCCGGTTGCCCAAATAATGCCTGTCTTTTGTGATTCAATGCTTTACATTCACACAGGATATGGTAGGCTGTTTCTTCCCCCTCGTCGCACACTCTGCAACTTGAGTCCCCATTGTATAAGCCTGGTGTAGGTGTCCTCTTAGGTTATCGTGCCCTGTTAGTAACCCTACTGTTATGCGAAGTCTTTTCCTACTTTGTCTGAGAAGTTCTTCCTTCGTCCTTTTGAATGGGCCCCTTAAGCTTTTTTCATGTCAAATTCTACTGACGTTTTCCCAGTATTTCTCGTGTTTATTTCGGATCAATTCCCTGGTTTGCCCTCGTGCTGTGGTCACTTCAACGGCAGGTTCTGGTCCAAAGTATGGTGTGGATGATCCCTGCCTCGCAAGCTCATCCGCTTTTTCGTTGCCTTTTATTCACGAATATCCTGGTACCCACAAGTGAGTTACTCTGTTGTGTTCTCTCAGGACTTCCATTTCTTTTTGGCATTCCCATGTCAGCTTGGACGTTACCTTGGGGTTTACTAGTGCCCCCAGTAACGCTTGGCTGTCTGTTATTATGCAGATCCGCTGGTTTTATAAGCCCTCCTGTTATTTTCTTTTGCACAGCAAACAAGTCTTTGTACCTTGGCCAGTTCCGTAACAGCAGTTCTTTCTCGCATTTTTGTCCACCATACCAGTAATGCGTATGGCCTTAGCCCTTAGGCCTTACCACCATGGTGTATAACCAATAAACCACGTTTGGTTTGAGGCCCCATGTTTTCCCATGAGCGCGCCTAATTAACACACGAGTCATCTCCGCTGTCTTTTTTATTTTCTGAAGATGTTAATTCCAGGTAAGTTTAGAGTCTAGGATGACACCCAAATATTTTACCTCTCACACAATCTTGATTGTTTTACCTTGTAGGGTCAAGGGTCCTAAGCCCTCCAGATTTCTCCTCTTGGTGAAGGCAACTATGGCTGATTTAGAAGAGTTTAGCCCTTCCTTTCTTGTCCATCTGGTAACTGCGTTTAGTGCCTGTTGCATTTTATTCCTAACAGTTTGTTAAATTTTCTTTGTAATGACGAGATCGTCTGGGTATCCCAATGTTTGGTGCTCTTTAAGTTGAAGGACATTTAGTAGGTCGTCCATGACAATGTCCCATAGCAGTGGGGACCGAACTGCCCCTTGCGGACATCCTCGCTCAACCGTTCGTATAGTTTTACTCGTCGGTTAAAAATACATTGGGAAAAACATAAATTAATAACTTTATTATTATCAAGATAATATCAATCTCAGTACATTAGTCAGCTATAATTATAACAATACATTGACTTAACAGGCAAACCAATATACTAGTTATAAATATAATAATTTTGTATTTAATTAGGTAAATAAGAGTTGAAATAATAGATATCTATTTTTTCTAAAAAAAATTTTATTACAGCAAGCTTAAAGAAGATCACACAGTAGTAGAACGCACCACCCTGCCTATGAATGAAGTAATGGAGTTGTTGAAGCTATGCATTCGTAGTTCCTACTTTTAAGTAAAAGATGAGTTTGACCAAGATATGTGGACGATACTTTTATTGTATGGCCAGGTAATGAAAAAGAACTTGAAGATTTCTTAAAACATCTAAATTACCTCCGACCTTGTATTAAATTAATAATGACTTGACGTTCAAAATAATTCGGTATACAGAAGGACTACCCACTGGACACTATTTAACCCAGAATTCTAATCACTGTAACGGAACGAGAGGGGGTTGTACGTACTTTGTTTGACCGCACAGTGACCTTAGGTAACAGTAGGGAATCCCTGCAATATAAAATAAGTAATATAACTAGAGATCTTGAGCAGAACGGCTACAGTGAGAGACTGCTTAAGGAAACGATCGACAAATATCAAAATAAGACAAAAAACCCCAACTTGAGCAAGACTCCACGGGATTAAATATTTATAACAATTCTGTATATTAAAGGAACATTGGAGAAGGCCCGCAGAATCGCAAGTTAAATATTAAAACGGCATTTAAATCCTAAACCACGCTAAGAAATATTCTTACTTAGACGAGACCGGACAACAACTTTTCAAATAATGACTGTATCTACCAAATTCCCTGTGAATGTGGTAAGGTATACTTCTAGTCCAATCATAATAGATTTTTTTCTGTAAATAATATTAACAGATATCTGACTGCGCCATGACTTGCGGAATAACCTGTAGATTCATTAAATTAAAAATTTAACCAATTCTGTTTTCAGGTAATTTTTTTAAACAATAATTATTAAAGAAAGGTCTTTTTTCTTTTGATTTTTAATAAACCGCTATATGACTTTACTCATAAAAGACCGTTTGTGGCGAATTCAAAAACCTACAAAATGGTTATTGAAAAATCCCGATCCGACCATTTTTCACCGAGAAAAGCCGGAAAAACGCTTAAAACAGCCTTTTTTTAAAAATTCGTATCTCCGTTAATTTTTAATATTAGCAGCTGATTTTTTGGGAAATGATAGCCAATAAAGTATACTTTTAGCTGCCAAAAGATAAAAATTGTCGCATTAATAGTTTTTGTTCAATCGTACTATAAACAAATTAGGCTATATCTTGCAAGTGCCATGAATATTAGTCAAATGGTCCGATCTGAATTTTTAAAACGGCTGGAATTAAAAGCTAAAAATTGTATATCTTACATTTTTATATAAGTTTAAAGGACATTGTTAAAAATGCTTGTGAACCTAGCGCGTCGATGCACGCAGCCCGTCTCTCGCTTCTGCTTCGCTGCTGGGTGCCCCCTCCACGGTCGACTCAGTACGTCTCGATCGCGAATTTTGAATTGCTAATGCGCTAGATTCACAAGCATTTTTAACAATGTTCTCCAAACTTATATGAAAATGTGAAATATTATACAATTTGTAGCTTTTAATCTCAACTTTAAAATGCCGTTTTAAAAATTTAAATCGGATCATTTTCCTAATATTCACGGCCCTTCCAAGCACCTAATTTGTTTATAGTGCGATTGAATAAAAACTATTAATGCGACAATTTTCATCTTTCGGCAGCTCAAAGTATATGTTATTGACTATCATTTCCCAAAAAATCAGCTTCTAATATCGAAAATTAACGGAGATACGAATTTTTGAAAAAAGGTCGTTTTTTCCGGCTTTTCTATGTGAAAAATGGTCCGATCACGATTTTTCAAAAACCGTGTGGTAGGTTTTTGAATTCTATACAAATGGTGATATAGCCAGTACTTTTCGTTATATTTAAAAATAGAAACACGAAAAAAGGTTTTTTTTTTTAATAATTATTGTTTAAAAATATTACATGAAAAAAAAATTGGTCGGATTTTTGATTTTAGTAATCTACAGGTTATTCCATAAGTCATGGCTCAGTCAGATATCTGGTAACATTAATTACAAAAAAGGCTTTTTTTACTATAATAATTGGACTCTTCGGAGAAACAAAAAGTTCACCTGAAATTAAAGTTAAAAAACACAAAAACCACGCGGAACGAGGTTTAACGTCGAAGTTAGGCATTGCCAAACACGCATGGTCAAAACAACACCGCATACAATTGTCGGAAGCAAAAATTATTCTATATCTGACAGCCGTTTGTGAGCCGTGAAAAATCGGTAAAGGTTTGGTCAACAACAGATAATACCTAAGTCGTAGCTTTTAAAAATAGTTTTTAGTTATCACTTGAAAACGGTTAAAGTTACATCACTAACCGGAACGTTGTGTAACAAGTAACAAATAAAGACAATGGAAGTTCAAAGTGTTAGTGTTTTTTGCTACTTTTTCTGTTGTGTATCATTCTAAAAAAAGAGTAGCCAAGCGGAAACCAGAAACCTTAAAAAAATGGGTAGGTACTGAGAACTACCAAATGATTTCTTTTAGTCCAATCATTATAGCAAAAAAAAATGGTCTTTTTTGTAATTAATTTTAACAGATATCTGACTGCGCCATGACTTTCGAATAACCTGTAGATTACTGAAGTCAAAAATCCAACCAATTTTTTTTCACTTTCGGCAGCTCAAAGTATATGTTATTGATTATCATTTCCCAAAAAAATAGGCCTTATAATTAAAATTACGGAGATACGAATTTTTTAAAAAAGGTCTTTTTTAAGCGTTTTTCCGACTTTTCTCGGTAAAAAATGGTCGGATCAGGATTCTTCAAAAACCACTTTGTAGGTTTTTTAATTCTCTACAAACGGTCTTCTATAAGTAAAGTGATATAGCTAGTACTTTTTGTAATATTAAAAAAACAAACAACAAAAAGGCCCTTTTTTAATAATTATTGTTTAAAAAAATTGCCTGAAATGAATTGGTTGGATTTTTGATTTTAGTAATCTACAGGTTATTCCGAGAGTTATGGCAAAAACAGATATCTGTTAACATTAATTTTAAAAAAAAATCTATAATGATTGGACTATTTTTTAGAAAGGCAATAAAGTTTTTAAAATATAAAATATTTTAATATAAAAAAGTTTCTAGTAATATTATAATTATTCTGTTTAAAGTATTTGTATAAAAGCGAATTAAAATGACTAAATTAATAAATAAACTATTTAACTTCTCCAAGTATTTTAGGTTAACCATGCTCTTGGATTTATGTTTGTTTATTTATCTTCAGCTAGACCCCGGACGAATTCTACGGGACACCAGAATGTAAATATTTGGTCAATATAACCTTTTGATGACCTCAAACAACAAGCGCTACTGGCCTTAATTTGATTATAATAAAATTTGGGTTAAAGGTAACTAGGTTTTAAGCGTACACAAGTAAAGCTTGCAAACCGAACCGTAGGGCGCTAAGAGTATACCGGGTGGTCAATTATTGGCTCCCCTGTACATTTTACAGAAAAAATGTAAGATAACATTTTGAAAAGACGAATCTGACAAGCCCTTTTGTCAAGTTTCAAAAAATTTAAATTAGCGAATCTTGAATTATTCAATTAAATGTAATTGCAAAATTACCAAATTTTCGGTTCAGGTAAAACCAAACAGGCACCAGTAAAATAAATATTGTCCCTGACATGAGAAAAAGTCTCAATAAATCAGTGACAGTCGGTATTTGAAAAAAAAAATACGAATTATTCAATCGACGAAAAAGTATGCATAATTAAGTGGCATTATGCGGGAAACAGTTTTAGAGCAGTATCTGAAATGTTTTCAGTTTATTTCTCCACCAAGCCCATTACGTCCATTTCAACTATTAAACGTTTAAGTTCAATGGTACCGTAAGAAATAATTGTAAATGTTTAACTCAGGATATCGAAAATAGAGCCGAAGAAAGAGAAAACAGAGATCTTAATATTCTACTGAGTGTGGAGGAAAACAAAATGGTTAGTACGAGGGTTCTTGGGCAAGAGGTAAATAAACATCATAGAACGGTATTGCGCACTTTGAAAAAACACAAATATTATTCGTATAAATTCGAAGAACATTAAGAGCTGCAGGAAGGAGATGAAGAGCGAAGAATGGCATTTTGTTTTGAAATGATGGAAAGAGCAAATAACGATAGGAATTTTTTAAGAAATATTTGTTTTACCTATGAATGTACATTCACCCTCAACAATGAACCAAATGTTTAGAATTGCCGGTATCTGAGCCAAGAAAATAAGCATCGCTTTGTTCATACTCGACACGATATCCTTAAAAAACAAATGTATTCGTGGGAATTATCGGACACCATATTATTGAACCTCTTTTTATGGACTATAACCTGACAGCAGAATCCTATTTGGACTTATTTCAAAATCAATTTGGACCCGCCTTGGAAGAAGTTGTTCGGGAAGATCAAATGATTTGGTACCAAATGGATGGTTTCCCCGCGCATAATGCCCGTATGGTTAGAGAGTACCTGCAAAATGCTTTTAACGGCAATATTATTGGTCCACGGTACCGGATACTTTGACCAGCCAGGACACCTGATCTCTCACCGAATGACTTCTTTCTGTGGGGTCACTTAAAAAGTGTCATTTATAAAAGTGTAAAATTTGAGAATCTAAACCAGCTACAAAACGCTATTTTGTTAGAATGTAATAAAATTTCGTAATATCAACTTAGCAACGTTAGAAATGAATTTTATGATCGGTTGGAATATTGTTTAGGTGTTAACGGGGGGTGGTTTGAACATTTGTGTTTGTTTGTTTTTATGTAATTCTCTATTATTTTTAAAAAAGTAATTGTACTTTATTCTATTTTCTTTTTCCACACCTAGTAAAATATTAAGAGTTTAGTTTTTTTTCGGATCTATTTTTGATCTTCTGAGTTAAACATTTACAATGATTTATTGCGGTGGCTTTGGAGTCGAATTTATCGACAATACGTTTAATGGTTGAAATGTAATTAATGATAATAATTATTGTTATTAGTTAAACTTAATTGTTACATTAAATTAAAAGATTAATAAGAAAATTATGTTAACGTGTCTTTTACTTTGAATGTAATGGTTGTGAGATTAATGAAACAAAAAACATTCCTTGTATTCGGCTGTACGTCAGATTTAACAAAGCCTTATAACAAATTGTTTGATGGTGGCTGGTGTCTGTTTGGTTTTACCTGAACTGAAAATTTAGTAATTTTGCAATTACATTTAATTGAATAATTTAAGATTCGCTTATTAAAATTTTTTGAAAGTTGGCACGAGGATTTATCAGATTGGTCTCTTCAAAAAATTATCTTACATTTTTTCTGTAAAATGTACAGGGCAGCCAATAATTAACCCCTTTAAAATTTACATGGGATTTCCTATGTTCGGCTCGGCGACGGCGACGCACCTCCCGGTATTACGTATCAAGTACAGAAAAATGGAATTTTACCCGACAAGTTTGAGTCTGAGCAAAGCAAGAATTTAAATACCATACAAGTCAAGTAAAATCACATTTGGTGAATAATTGCCTATTTTACATTTTATATTAAAATAAGTTTATAATAATGGTTACTGAGAAAATCTAGAAAATCGTAGTAGTCTGACGTCTCAGTAACTTGGCAATCTAAACCTAAACAGGATGTTGTTTTTTGTAATTAACAACGGTTTACAGCATCCAAATAAACTCATCTTTGATGAGCGATTTTTTTAACAATAATTATCGAAATGGCCTATGAAAATGACTCGGAAGATATCTTAAATGCAGCCCAGGACGCTTCTTTTAGTTTACTTTCTAAGGAAAGATATGATAAAGTGTATAAAATGTTCTGCAAGTGGAGAAACTCCAATAGATTTAAAGGAGTTAACGAAAACTTAATGCTGCCCTATTTAAACGAAAAGATGGGCTATTTTATATGGTTAAAGTATTGTACATAGGTAATAATTTTGTTATTTGTTTTAGGCAAAAATCCTTAAAGCTTTTAGTTTATGGGCTACATACTCTATAATCAAAAGCACGATACCAATCAATAAAAATAAGGATATTTTAGAATAAAAAAGGTAAAAGCTTACTAGATACGCCAAAATGGCAAATATGGACCCAAAAGATCAAAAGTTTTGACAATGGAGAACGTCACGATGTGTCTGAATGAAGCTCCAGACGACACGTTGTTGTTAATGAAAGTAGTAATAAATTTTGGGCTGAATGGTGCATGTCAGCGTAAGGAATTATGCAGTTTTACAATTATAAAAGATACCGAAACAATGTTGGTTGTGACGCTACGCGATACCAAAACGTGGGAGAAAGCATTTGTATTAATATAAAAAAATTAAGGACATTTAACAATTTCCAATACGATACATAGTTATTATTTAGAGCATTAAAGCAATTTGTTCTTTTTTTTAATTTTAACGTCAGTAAACTCCTTTAAAATTTTAAACACGTATTTTTTAGATACCCTGTATTTTAAAACTGGTTTTACTAATGTGGAAAGGTAACAGGCCTTTAAATTAAACTGTGACATGTGGATTAGTATATTTAAGTATAAATGGATATGAAGATCTTTAAAACACGCGCGATTTTCCGACCACGACGGCATAGCCGGAGTTCTCTAAATAGAGAAAGTGTTTTAAAGACCAGTTATCCACGAATATTTTACGCTATTTTTTTATTGGTAATATTTATTATATTAGTAATATTTTATTTGACGTAATAAAGTACTCATGTCAGATCAATCTTTTTTTTCTTTAAAATCCTGACATGTGTCAAAATGTCAAGTCAAAGGTTGGCAATGTCATCTTAGACTTTACACTTCTTGTGTTTTTGATTGATGTACCATGGTAACCTTTAAAACACGCGCGTGTTTGAAAGTTTGATTTAAACACACTCAGGCGTACTGTAATTAAGCAATTTAGCCAGGTAAACTATCAAATAAAACACTTGTGTTTTATAAACCATAACCCACTAGGGGTTATGGTTTATAACTCAGTATTTTGTTCTAAAGTATGTATTTATTTCTTATTGTTATTATTTAGGTACTTAAAGTACTAATAATAACAAATGAAAATGACATGACAGTTTTGGATAAACTGGATTTTGTCAAATTGGCCGTGTTTCCATTGGAAGTTGGGGTCGAGGGTTCTATTAGGCCGTCACAACTGCTTGACTGTTTACTGGTCCCTTGAATTTTTACAGCAATTTTAATTTTGTTTTGGACAAATTCTTTAAGGTAGCCCTCCGCTACTGATGATTATTTCCATCCTCCATAGCTCTGTGTTTTCGTGTCCCCGCATTAGGTAGTAGGGTAATGGAGGATCTTCTTAAACAGTGGCCGGTGTATTATGGTTCTTGATTCTTTAGGTTTAAATACGCAGTCATTTTTTTGAGTTTTTTGACATGATATTTATACCCACACACTGATTTGTCCATTTGCCATTTTTATAAAAGGCAAAAAAGCAGCTGTGGCTAATGTTTCTTGGTTGCAAAGAAATGTATTTTTTACACAAATCAACATGATTTACTTAACATCCTTCTTTAATAGTTGTTCTTTAAATTTTTTTGTCTAGCATCACAACAAATAAATAATTTCCTTTATCTTAAACATTATCAATTTTTAAATGTGTTAACTCATCACATCTACAAGTTCCAGTAATCGCCATAATCAAAGCTGCTTTAATTAGTTAATATTCATTGTCGAAGGCCTGTCGTAAAAAGGTTTTGACTTAATTTCTTTTTAAAGTTTTGGACTTTTTGGGTTTGTATCCTTGGGATTTTCCTTTCAAGAAACAAATTAATTTTCCATGTTTTGAAATGTCGATTTTCTTATACAAATGATGGGTCAAGCGAAGCATGGAGTATTTAGTCCATAAAGACGATGGAGCTAATTTTTCTGCAAATGTAAAAAATAAGCCAGCAAAACGTTTTTGTCAACTTTTGTTATCTTTTTTTAAATCCATTCATTTTTCAAACATTTTGCACTCTCTGTCATAAAAATCACGGGATATTTTTGGTAATATCTGCATTGTCGTTTCTTCTTCTTTCGTAATAATGTCCTGGGACACATAATTCTCATCAATTTCTTCCATTTTTTAACTGCAAAAACCGCTTTTGGCACAATTGAATCTAACAATGTCAAAATTTATTTGAATAATTGCTAATAATATCTTAAGTTTCATGGCAACCAAAAATAACCTACTTGAATCCAAGCTTGAATACTTTGGCTAAAAGTTAATTTACACTGTGCAAACAGCTGCAGCATAAACACCAAACGTTAATGCAAACCGTCAGGAAATAAAAATTAATGAATTCTGCTATAAAAGAAACTTACTCCTAGAAAATACTTGTTAGTTTTTTTAGTTCTTGAATAAAACCTGCCGCTCGTGTGTTATGATTTCTTAGTTGTTGGATAAAACATTGTATGCTACTCGTAGGTTATGTTTTCTAAGTTATTTGAAAAATTATATATCAATATACACTGGCCCACAAAAAAAAATGGCGAGGCTAAAATAGTCATCAACTTTAAAACTTAATAACTCTTGAACGTAAACTTAAATTTTTCATATTTTTTTGTTTTTGTGTACCAGCGTATTTTCAAATAAATTTTTTGATAGAACCATGATCTATATTTCACTACCGGATAGTGTACAGGGGCAAGTCAAGACATGTGTTTTCTTGCGAATATTCGAAACATCCTGTCGAATGACCTTCCTGTATTGTCAACATTCTGCATAAGTAATTCTGTAGCCTGATTATTAGCAATTATTTTGTTTTTTGGATCGTAGCAATATCGTTATTTCTAGAGCAGGTACAATTGAATAAGTATAGTGATATTTGGTTAGTCAAGAAAAGGTAATGCAGAGATCAAAAGACAAATTTATTTCTGAATTATAATTTTAAAATCAAACAAAACATACGATAATATCGAGTTTTTCCCCCTCTGGCCCACATTACACTTTGTAAACGCCTTGGCATACTTCCTATTAGCCGTGTGATTAAATTTTGCCGAATGTTTTCCCATTCTTGAACAAGAGCTTCGCCTAGTTCCTCTAAACTCTCAGCTACACGCACGCGACTGCGTATCCATTTGCCAAGCAGATCTTATAAATGCTCTATGGGATTTAAGTCTGGACTCGTCGTTTCCTACAAAAGGAGCAAAAAGAACGACGTGTTCAGCCAGTATGTCAATGTAACGTTCGGCAGTGAGAGAAACCCTCGGCAAAACGGCAAAATACACAGTTCTGTGCGAGCTTCTGAGGAAATCCCAGCCCAGACCATTACAGAACCTCCTCCAAACTTTCTCCACAAAAAAAACCCTCCTCATACCTTTAATGTGATCCTTGGACGACCATATCCTATCCTCCTTTGAAACTGGCCAGTTTCTAAAAACCTGTTTCTCGCCCTTCTGGCCGTAGTTTCTGCAACCCCCACTATACGTGCGGCGTGAGCTACACTTCTTCCATCATTTACTAATGCTACAATTTGAGCAACTTGTTCAGAAGTAATTTGTCTTGCCATGATTGAAACAATACTTTAAAAGTGACAAAATTAAAAAAAAACAGAAATCAGAAACAATGACATTGATTAAATGTCAAAGCAGTCTTCATTTTAATCATACAATTTTTATTAAAACTTTAAACGAAATAAAAGTAATAACATCAGTCTACTTATTCGACTGTAATGACCATTCAAAAAACAAAACAATCGCTAGGAACCAGGCTACATAACTAATTATGCCAAATGTCGATAATGGAGCCAGGCCATTCTATAGGATGTTTCAAATATTTGTTAAAAAAGAAATGTCTTAACTTAGCCCTGTAGTGAACTGCAGATCACCATTCTAGCAAAAAATTAATGTGAAGATGCGCTGCTACACAAAAACAAAAAATTAATAAAATCTAAGAGTAGGTTCAAAAGTTATAAAAGTTTAAAGTTGATGAACGGTAATGATCACGATGTTAAATTTAGCAATGGACTTAGCAATTGTTAAAAGTTAAGAATGTTAAACAAAATTTAGAATGTTTAACAAAATGTCAGATTTTGACAGGTTGCTTACTAAAATCATTGAATTAAACTGACAATGACGTTTTGTTAAACATTCTAAACCGTTGTTAACTTTTAACAATTGCTAAGTCCATTGCTAAATTTAACAACGCGATCATTACTCGGCCGTAATTCTTTTAAACACTTTTGTAGTAAAATTTAGGAATCTGGTATATTATATTAACCAAATGATAATACTAATTTTTTTACATTATGTACAGTAATGCACAACATTACGGACCTTGAAATCACACAGTAATAAACCATTTTACAGCATAGCAACAAAATGTCAGATTTTGACAGGTTGCTCACTAAAATCATTAAATAAAACTGACAACGACGTTTTGTTAAACATTCTAAACCGTTGTTAACTTTTGACAACTGCTAAGTCCATTGCTAAATTTAACGACGCAATCATCACTCTGCTGTTTGAGAACCAAAAACAATAATTTAAAATTTGTAAAATATATGTTCTATATTATTATGTTAAATCTGTATAATAGTCTAGGGTTTATTGATTTAAATTTAGAATGTATACCTTTAACCAAATTTTATTTCTTTTCAAATTCATAAATAAAGCTGCTAGAAATTTTTAAAATTTAAAGTAAAAAAAATCAAAGCCTGAAAATCCCCGATTCTTCACTGATTTTTTTCAGACAACCATATTCTACCGGCTTCGCAATTAAATTATCTTCATTTTAGTGTCAAAGTTATTTGGTAAGCGGATAGGTGCAAGTTACAGTGTCCACTTACCTGTGTATGGAAGCCCAATGCTATGGCCCATTCGATCAAAAAATGTCCAGCCCAGTATGAAAATAACTGTCAGAGTTGGCCCCGCCGATTCTGCGCAATAACAAAATTCCACGAAATAATTTAATGTGTTTCCTACTTACACACTGATAAATCAGTGTGTAGTTAGGCAACACATTATACTTTTATGAGAGCCGTAGTACCGTTTTTGGTCTTAGGTTGTCTAAGGTGAAACTATATCCACGCTGTACCGTCAACCGTCGTCGTCTCATTATTCGTCATTTTCGTTGTGGTTTGTGCCCCTTGCGCCGTATTTGTTTCGATTGTTTTGCTTTGTGTGAGTACCTATATTTTGTGGTTGCAGAAGTTTTTGGATTGATAAAAACCTTCTTATTTTAGTGATAAGTGTTTATTAAATTGTGTCTATAATTTTATGTTTATTGTTTGTTATTTATAATATCGTAACAAGATGATTAGAGGTTGTATGGTTTTGTCTTGCAAATCCAAGGGTAACATACCCGGCATTTTTTACTTTGGGTAAGTATTTCTTATATTTAAATTAGGTGCTTCTTATGAGACGTAACGTTAGGTAACCGAAAAAATAATAATATATCAATTATGAATAATAGAATAATGAAAATTTCATAGGAAATAGCAGTGAGAAAAGTAAGGCACTCTTAAGTATCTTTTAGATGATTTCCACAATGTTTGTGTATTTCTGTGGATTATTAAAAAGAAATAAGGTTTACATTTAGGTACTTTTATTTCATTTAATTATTTAGTACATTCTTTTAAAGGATCAAAATTATTAATTACTGGGCAGACTAGGCAAATTTTAATATATACAGGTCCTCTAATTGAATGAAAGAAAGTACAATCACAGCTTACTTACAGCTGTAACACTCTCTTGGCGGGAACGGTTAGCGCCGATCTCGTCGCGCAGGCTTTATGCTCCGCCCTGTCCGGGAAAAGATGTCTTTGGCGTGCAGTCGGGAGAACTTTCGGTATTATTGAACGTTTAGCCGCCATAGCCGTAGGTATAATTTTTGTGTGTTTTAGTTGATCGTTTTGAACATTGCGTTTTATTTTTATTTTTTACACTTCGGTAAAATGAGTGACAAAAACCATTAGGACATCATCATGTTTGTGCAGTGCGAAACTGTTTTAATAAAGGTTATAACTCAAAGAAGAAATTCTTTAGTTTTCCTAAGGATGCTAACCGGTAAGTACTTAAACAAATTTTTTTGCATATTTTAGTAAAAATTAAACTTTTGGTAATTGTCTAGAAAGTGTCCGCAACTCCGATTTTGACCAAATTTGGTATACGGAGTTTTTTTGGGGCGCTCGAATTAAAACCAATTTTAATACTTAATATGTATATTTTTTTTATATATATATATATATATATATATATATATATATATATATATATATATATATATATATATATATATATATATATATATATATATATATATATATATATATATATATATATATATATATATATATATATATATATATATATATATATATATATATATATATATATATATATATATATATATATATATATATATATATATATATATATATATATATATATATATATATATATATATATATATAAAGGGTGTTTATCTTAAAACTTCCACTTTCCGTTATATGTAATTTTGCCGAAACACGCCAACAAATTTATTGAGGGGAAGGTTTTTTTTACAAAAAAATAGATGGTGCTACTTTAAACCCAAGGCTACCACCCTAAAATTTTAAGATGGAACAAGGGGTCGTGTAATACATCATTTTAAAGGCCTTTTTATTTAAAAAGAGTTTTTTTGTTATTAATAAAATTTACAAAATATTGCTTTTTTTTATTTTTTTAAAGACATTCCAAAACAAATTTAAAAAACCAAAATCTTGTCAAGTTTATTTTTTTGTTGTTTCTAAGTCAATTAACCCTTTTATTAGGTAAACTATTCCTTTGAAATTATTTTTTTTTTTTAAAACAAAATATTATACTAGACTATTTATTGTAGTCAAATGTAGAACAAGGTTTAAAAATGTTATTATTTTTTACAGAGCCAGAATATCCCCCAAAAGCCAATCGAGAAGCCTTTTTTTGGTAAAGTAAACAATTTATATAAAAGTTACTCGTTATGTGCAGACCATTTTAAAGGGATGTTCACGAGTCACTTGCATGCACGTTTAGTAGCCACGCAGTTCCCACCCTATTCCCATCTCTTGGGGAAGTTAGAACACCATTCGTATATGCCCGCCTTTGGAACGATCTAGAAATTCAAGTTCTAGATGATATGTTTAGTTTCAAAGGGGGGAACCCACCTGCATTAATTTATCCAGGAAAAAAAAATAAAAATTTTAATTCAAAATAAACTTGAATCTTCTATGTTCAATTTCTTTTTTTCCCAGTTTTTTGAAACTTGTTTTTTTTTATTTTTAAAATGATAAGTAAAATCATTTTTTTTTAAAAAAATATATTAACAATTGTGACAGCAGTTTCAACTCACAAGTCATTTTCAAAGAAATTTTTTTTACAGACAAAATACAAAAAAAAAAAGGGGTTTTTAAAACCCCTTAAGTGGTCAATATTTCAAGCGGCGAAGAATTTAAAAAAGTTTAATTTGGGAAAAATAGGTGGAAAAAAAAAAGTTCGGTTTGGTCATTAACGTTTCATTTTTTTTTTTTATTCCTTTTTGTATATTTCTAGGGATTCCAGAAAATTAAATATTAAATTATACCTAGAAATATAAAAAAAAAAAATAATAATGTAAAATATTTTTTTTATTGCCTTTGTATATTTCGGGAACGAAAATTAAATATTAAATTATACCTAGAAATATACAAAGGCAATAAAAATAATAATTACATCTGCAAACCCCTTTTTTCCCACGCTATTTATGCCCCAAAAAAAACTTTTTCCCCCCGCCAAAAATTTTTTCCATTAATCAAACCCTTTTTTTTGTATTGATATTTTAGTCTGAAAAATTTTTTTTTTTTTCTTTTTTTTCATTTTTTTTTTTGACACGCATTTACAACTATAACTAAAAACGAAAAAAAAAATTCCTTTATAAAGTTTCATAGTTTTTTTCTATTATTTTTTGACTAATAAAAGAAACAAATGAGCATAAAAAATTTAAGAAAAATGAATAAGTTAATTTTTTCAAAGGGGAAACCCTGTATATTTTTATTTAGAATAAAAGTTTTTTACCCTTTTTTAAAAAATATATAGTTTGTTGGTATTTCATTTAGACGTATTGAAAATATTTAATTTTTAATTAAAAAAAAATCAATGAAAAATAAAAATCAGCATTGCCTTAGAAAATAAATGATTTATTTATTACGAACTTTAAGTATAAATATTTACAAATTTTCGACGCCCTCCACCATTTTCTCTGCACTTGAAAATGTTTCTCCTCAATTACGATTAATCGCTTGAAAACAAATTCGGACCGGTTCCTTTCAGTAACATTATTTCATTTTCAATTTTTTGTCTTAGTATGTTTATATTTTCTGGCCTTTCGTTAAATTTTATTTTTGGTAACCCCCAAAAAATATCCAGAGGGTTTAAGTCGGGGTTTTGGGGGGCCTCTAAAGTGCCATACCTTTCTTCCAAAACCGTATTTCTCGCTAAGATACTGAGTTACTGGGCCCAAAATTGTGTGGGGGTGCCCCATCCTGGTGCCAGATAATGTTTCTGTATTGCTGGGAAAGGAATGTCTTTGGGGATTTTATCTCATTTTGAATAAAATGCAGATACCTATCTCCCGTTAGACGTCCTTCAAAAATTATCGGAAAACTTACTGCCCAACATGCCACACCAAAAAAGGGGACCTACGTCCTTGTATCTTAACAGGTTGGATTTTTTTAAGGTTTTCAGCCCAATAATGCTTGTTCTCTCTATTATACATCCCCGCCGTAGTGAAATTGCTTCATCAGTAAAAAAATGTTGTTTAAAAAAATTTCATTTGTTTTGGGTTACGAATCTTTCTTGACAATAATTAAGCCCCTTTAATCTTATGAGCGTCGGTTAAATTTTTAAATGGAAAAATTTGTAGGGATGAAAATTAGGTTTTTCAATGTACTGTGAATTTTTCCCCCTTTTTTTTTATAATTTAAAACGGAAAAATTTAACTTTCGGGGTTTTTTAAAAATTATATCGTTTTTATTTTGTTTTTTGTTACTCCTAAAATAAAAATTTTTCCCTTTAAAATAAAAAAAAAAATTTAAATCTTGCTCTTCATTTGCAGCCCCGTTCTCGTTTTTCTTTTAAGACTTTTTTTTCTCTAAACCGCGAACAATATAAAATTTTTTTGGGTTTTCGAATATTGCTGTCGGGAAAACCCAAGGGGGGTAAAAAAAAGAAAGAGTGCTCCGATTTTTCTATTTGTCCGGATTTTAGGTTATTTTGGACGTCATCCGTTTTCCCATTTTGGCCCCAAGGTAGATTAATTTTATTATTTTTTGTTAAAAAAATTTAACTTTCAAAAAAAATTTTGGGGATGCACTTACTATTAGAACTGTAATGTATAAATTTTTAAAAAAATTTGCCTTTATACTACTTGTAAATAAAACAAAAAAAGGGAAACGGATTACGTCACAAATACCGAATTGACGTTTAAATTGCCGTATATGGGCTTAAATGGGATTTAACCCCCTTTTAAGTTTATTACCCTTTTTGGGGGAAAAGTATTTGCGTAGAAAAGACGTATTATTTTGTTTTTTATCTTCGGTATAGTATAGTATTTTTTTTAAAGTAAATTAAACAAAAAATAAGACGTTAAGGTGTTTTTAAAACGTATAAACAAAGCAAGCATTTGTTTTCCAAGGCAATGCTGATTTTTATTTTCCATATTTTTTAAAAAAAGGGGGAAAATAGATTTTATTCTAAATAAAAATATACAGGGTATTTTATTTTAAAAAATTAACTTATTCATTTTTCTTTAAAATTTTTTTATGCTCATTTGTTTTTCATTATGCTCAAAAAAATAATAGAAAAAAAAACCGGGAAAATTTTATATAAGAAGTTTTTTTATCGTTTTTAAAAATAGTTGAAAAGCGGGCAAAATATAAATGAAAATCCTGTACATCTGCTTAATGACCAAAAAAAGAACCCTTTTATTTTTCCCCATTTTGGTCGCCAAAACCAAAAAAAACTGTTAATTGCCCGCCGTTTCCAAAAAAATAAAACCCCTTGGGTACCAAAACACTTTTTTTTTATTGATATTTTAGTTTTTTGGGAAGAAATATTTTTTGAAAATTTCTTTTGAGTTAAACAGCAGTCGCAATTGTTAATATATTTTAGTGGTAAAAAACAGAAGTTTTATTTATCAGTGTTCATGATGATTAATTAAACATAGTAACGGCTAATAGCATCAATTTTTTAAAAAGAGCTGACAATTATTTTGA
>JAHBCN010012782.1:0-25914 GCA_019359885.1 Listronotus oregonensis
TATTCTCAAGTGGGGCCGGCATTGGAAGAAGTTGCACCTGACAACGACATTATTTGGTTTCAAATGGATGGTTGTCCTGACACAATTCACGAGAATGGGAATATGTTCAAAATGTTTTCAATGGACCACTATAGGACCAAAATGCCCATAAATTCCAGTTAGGTTCTTGATTTTTCCCAAACGACTTCTTCCTTTGGGGTCATATAAAAATGTTATTTATACAAATTTGAGTTATCAAAATTTAGAAGAATTAAAAGTTTCATTTTCACGGCGTGCGATCACTATCGGCATTTCAACTTCATAATGTAAGGTAATTTTTAACCTTTAGGATATTGCTTAGCAGTAAACGAGGCCTGTTTGGAATCTAATTAAAAAACATGTTTTAGTTTCAATGTGTTGTGTTAAAACGTATTTTTAGACAGTTTTTAAGTGTGTTTTTTACCTTCCTATAAAATTGTTCCATTATTTAAAAATCTCATTATGTGTTAATGTAATTACTTGTATTTATTAAATGATTACAACCATTATTTTCTCTTCAATACTGTAAAACATGTTGAAATAACTAATTCAAAGTAACACGGAATTAAAAAGTTGACAAGACATTTTATTTATTACTGGTGGAATCATTAAGGTATTAGCAGGTATGCAACGATTTAACAAATGCACTCCTGGTATACCCAAACCACTGTTCTGAGGAGGGGGGGGGCGCAAATGTTAAGCACCGCCAAGGGCGCGGCCATACCTAGATACGGCCCTGCTTCAGACAGGACGAAAGAACGTGAGGTATAGTTTTTTGCGTCGGGAATCTTCACAATAATTAGGTTGCCTTTGCCCTCGATGTCGGATGTTTTCATTTTTGCGAATTCTCCTCGTCTGCAGGCGCCAGCAAGTCCAAAAATGGTCGCAATTTTTATCAAAAGATATATTTTATCAGGTGCTTCATTAATAAATGTAGATATTTCTTCTTTTGAAAAAATACTTGTCTTTTTTGGCCGAAAGCCTACATTTTGTTTCTTAATAAATGCTGCTAACTTATAAAACTTGCCGATATCTACATTTTTCTTGATCTTTAAAATACTTTTCAGCATGGAGTATTTCGACCATAAATTCCTTGCTTAATTTGAGAAAATAGTAGAGAAAAGTACCTCCTCTTTCAAAGTTCTAACGCCTTTTTCTTCACACCATGTTTCAAATGAATTATACTGTTTCTCGTACTTTTCTTTTGATTTTGCCGGCAGGAGCTCTAAGTTGGCCAAACTGCGGCTTTTAAAACATCGTCTGGCAATTCTTCCTCTATTCTTAGAAACCTATTTTAAACTTTTTACCGAATTTTCTGATGCTTCCGTGATATTAGAAAATGTTTGTACTTGGTTGCTGCAGCAACAAGAAAAATTCTTTGATTTTTTATTGTTGACTATAAAATACATGGTGCATGGAAAAATATTAAAATGATAGTAAAGAAAATTGATATGGGAGATTTACTAAGCGCAAATGTATCTAAAATTCAATAGAGCACAATAAAAGAATATGTAGAACCCTTTTTTTAATATTATTTCATCCAGAAGATATTAATACAATAAAAAATCGACCATAAATACGGCAAATATGCAAAACGAAAATGCGTGCGCAAAGAGTTTCCGTGCGCAAAGTTAAACTTTGCGCACCCATTGGCGTGCGCAAAGTAAGTAATTTGTGTGCGCAAAGTATGTACTTTGCGCACGTAAGTAGAAAAATAAATTATTTATTATTAATGCCTGTTATACCACTTCAGATATTTTAATGAAATGTGGGATACATGTACTACGTATCAAGAGGCATTTTTTAATGTACCACTTTTTTTCTATTTCCACCAGTGGCGTTCGTACGGATTTCGACCTGCTTAAAATCAAAAAATATTTTTGAAATCCCCAATCTTTTTTAAGCAAAGAAGATCACTTGATTTTTTCAATCTAATGCACGCTTCTTGCTTAAAAAAATAAAAACTGTTTCTCTGCATGATCATAACAATATCGGTAAACAATATCACCATGCAGAGAAATATCTAGATTTAATTTTTCTAGGTGAAAACCGTGCGGCGGACTAAAAAAAATAAGAGATCAAATCTGCTCTAGTCTAATCACCCTAAAAAAGGAGTTGTAAAAAGTCTTTTTGATAAAATTAAAATAATTTGTTTTGATTAAAACAAAGAAAACGAAAAATAATTTTTAAAAGATATTTATGTTCAGAATAATTATCCTCTTGATTTTATAAACAAATGCTTTCTTAAATTTGAACAACCAAATTTAAGACAAAATCAAAATAGTAGGTGGTAGAGGAGCTTTCCTCGCCTGAGGCGGTACCACCCCACTTGCCCTTTAAAGGACTCGTGAAGTCTTAGTACGTTTCGAGTTCTGGGCAGTGAGTCAGTTTTCCTTCTTCCTCCTCATTCTTTCTCTTTTAGTTTTCCTTCTTCCTCTTCTTTCTTTTTCTTTTCCTCTCTCTTTTTTTTCCACTCTAGTAAAATTTGGAAATAATGATGATGGCACACCCGAACGTAAAGTTATCCGGAGGTAAAATACCCCTCCATTCGGTTCTCCGGGCGAGGGGTACATTTGGGGGGCCACCATCGAAAAGTCTGATATCCTTCACAAATATATATGGGCTTAACTCTAACGAAAACTCTGTTCACCATTATCTTCAATCCTCCAAACCCCACATACTATCTCTTACAGAAACCCAAATAAGTCCCAAAACAGCAACCAACCACCTCCTTTTCCCAGGTTATGAACTGATTTCATCTTTTCGACCCCATGGCGGCGTTTGTGCTTACGTTCGCAACGACCTGGCTTGTGCTAGGGTTTCTAACCTCGAATCGGGTAGGCCTGATATTCTTTGGCTTAAACTTACTTTCAAATCTTCTACCAAATTCATCTGCTGTATATACCGGTCCCGTTGACAATTCCTACAACGAGTTCTTTGATTTCCTTTCAATAAAGATCGACAATATTATTTCCCAGTTTCCATTGGCCGAAGTAATCGTCCTCGGGGATTTTAATGTTCATAATAAGGATTGGCTAGGCTCTACAAAAACTGATACACAAGGCAGAGCAGCAGAAAATTTCGCAATCAGCAACTCGCTCACCAATCTAATTATGGAACCTACCTATTTTCCTAGGGTTCCCACCCATAATTCTAACCCCTAGATCTCTTTCTTACTTCCACCCCGAATTTCTATCAAGCATCAGTAACTGCTCCCCTTGGTCGCTCTGACCATGGTTTGGTCACCGTATCATACTCCGCACATTTTGAGGCCACTGAACGCATGCCGCCACGAACCGTCTGGCACTACAACTCGGCCGACTGGGATGGTCTGAGAGATTTCTGCCATACCTTGGACCTCCTGCTTTTCTACTCACACCTTCGAAATATGCAAACAATTACCTGAAACAATTTATCACGATGGACCTATATTCCAAATATGCAAACAAAACCATAACTTCAAATCACAAACCTAGGTTTTCAAACCTGATAAAGCCAGACCTTAAAATTCAAGCCCACAAAAAGTTTCTTCAAAACCCCAGTCCCGAAAATCGGCAGGCTAGCATCGAAGCAAGAAATCAGTATAATCAAACCATCTCAGAAGCAAAAGGCCGTTTTAACAATCGGATAAAAGATAAAGTTCTATCTTGCTCGAATGGCAGTAAAGCTTTCTGGTCCTTTGCCAAAAATATTAGTCAAAACTTTTGCACAAATTCTTTTCCACCCTAATTTCTGAAGATGGAATTGTCTCTACCTCCAAAGGAAAAGCCGAACTATTTGCCAAACAATTTGCTGCCAATTCTACGCTTGATCCTCCTATTAATCTTCCTCTTCCAACAGTTGCCCCTGTTTCTCATAAAATGTCCGATATAATTTTTAAAGTCAAACAGATCAAGCGTATTCTTTCTTCTCTTAATACTAAAAATCGTCTGGGCTGGATGGCATACCAGCAATCGTCTTAAAAAAATGTGCTCCCGAGCTTGCACCCATCCTAACTCGCATCTTTCGAATCTCGTACGACACGGGCATTTTCCCGGAGAGTTGGAAAGCTGCACGTGTGCAACCTGTCCCCAAAAAAGGATCCAAAACTCTCCCTTCCAACTATAGACCTATATCTCTTCTTTCAGTTGTTTGCAAAGTAATGGAAAAATTCATTAATTCCTAAATCTTAAAGTATCTGGAAAAACATAAGATCTTACAGGATAGACAATATGGATTCCGTCACAGTAGATCCACAGCTGATCTTCTTTCCTTTGTCTCACTCAACTGGAACAAGTCCCTTGAGTTTCTTGGTGAATCCCAGATCGTTGCTCTTGACATATCCAAAGCTTTCGATCAGGTCTGGCATGATGGGCTTCTAAACAAACTTCCTTCTTACGGTCTTCCACCTAAGCTTTGCTCTTGGTTTTCCAGTTTCCTTTCTAATCGACGTATATCAGTTAGTGTAGATGGTCATTCCTCCAGTTTCTACCAAATTAATGCCGGGGTGCCCCAAGGCTCAGTGCTGGCACCCACGCTGTTTCTTCTACACATTAACGATCTTCTCTCTTCCACAATCAATCCCATTCATAGTTTTGCTGACGATAGTACCCTCCACTCTAGTATTCAATTTCATAAGCCACCGTGTGATTCTGATTTGGAAAACAAGCGCAGGTCAATGCAGATATCTCTTTCACAAGACCTCAAACTTATTTTGGAGTGGGGCGCCAAAAATCTTGTTCAGTTTAATGCCTCGAAAACACAGTCATGTTCGAAAAAGTCTGCAAATGCTCATCCCTTACATATGAGCGGCCAAGTTCTGCAGAACAAAGAGTCGTTTAATCTTGTCGGCGTTACTTTTGAGAATAACCTTAACTGGCACAAACACATTACATCCATAGCCTCGGCAGCTTCAAAAAAGCTTGGATTCCTCTTCCGAGCCAGAAAATATTTCTCTTCTTCCAATCTGTACACTCTGTATGTATCTCAAATTAGACCCTCTTTAGAATATTGTTCTCATGTCTGGGGAATGGCGTCCCCTACAACACTTAGCATTCTGAACTCCATTCAAAGAAGAGCCGTTCGTCTTATTAATGATCCAACGCTCACAGAAAGGCTTCCTCCTCTTGCCCACCGTCGAGCTGTAGGGGATCTGTCGCTCTTCTATAGGTATTTTCACGGCTTCTGCTCAGAGGAGTTGGCCAGTATAATTCCTTCTTGGCAGCTCCCAACAGAGCAACCCGTAGTGCAACTTTTATGCATCCTTTTACAGTTCAGTTAGAGAGGCCCCGAACTTCCCGCTTTCTTCGTTCCTTTATCCCTAGAGTGTCAAGACTGTGGAACCTGCTGCCCGCAGAAGCTTTTCCTTCTCCTCCCAATCTCCAAATATTTAAGTCCCGTGTGAACAAACTCCCTCTCACCACACTTAAGGCACCCACGGTACGTTAGTACTTAGGCATCAGCCTTCGTGGACTGTCCCAAGATAAAAAAAAAAAGACCCATTACAAATTTATTTTAACCCAATATTCCTGGCCTATCAAATAAAATTCAACGGATAGGTAATAAATTTAATATTCGTACCATCTTTAAAACACAAAACACTATTAGATCTCAAGTAACAAAAACAAAACCATACAATATAAACGAAAACACAAAAAATGTTATTTATAAAATCCCTTGTGAATGTAATAAATTTTATATAGGTGAAACTTCTAGACCACACAATAATAAACTGGAAAACTTCTAGCATTTTAGCAAAGGAAACTTGTTCAAAAAAACGTAAAATAAAGGAATGTGCGTTTATTTTATTAAATAAAGAAAAATGTGTAGCATCAATATCTGTTAATTTAAATAATACATGGTTACCTATGCTTGATGCTGAAGTAATTTCACGTAAATTTAAAATCAATTAATACACCATACCACCTTTTTTGTCTTTTTAAAAATTATAAATATAGTCAAATAAACTAATATGTCATTTATGACAAAACGTCATAAACAGTAAAAAAGCTTTTAGAATTTCTTAAGTTTTTAAAGCAAAATTTCTCAAAATTTAATTAAATTTTTTATTTTATTTTTCTTTTAATTTCATCTTCGGTGGCCGACTTGCCACCAGAACGTAGATTAGTTTCCTTGATTTTTTGGAGGTTTTTCTTTTTTTTTATTGCAGGCGATCTGCAAGTTCATAAGGGTCAATAGAGCTGAGGAGACTCAGCTCGTTATATCCCGGGACCTGGACCGAAGTGGTCCCATTTCAAGGCGAGTACTCCCAACGGAAACATACTAAAATAATTCAGTTTGTACCAATGCCCTAGAATTTAGTTACTTTATTAGGAAAATTTACTTATGATTTTATTTCTTAATTAAATAAGAATTTTTTTAGACTTTTATATACCGGGTGGTGCATCGCCAGACTGGCCATAGGAAATCCCATGTAAATTTTGATACATTGAAATATTGGCTCCCCTATTGAATTTACAACAAAATTGTATTAGACTATTTTGAAGACGTTGATAAGATTAGCTCACATACTAAATTTCTTTTTTTTTCTGATAAGGCAATTAAAAGTTATTTAAGAAAAACTATTTGTAAAATCGTTGCATACCTGCTACCTACCTTAATGAATCCACCAGTAATAATTAAAATGTCAACTTTGTAATTCACGTTTTACTTTGTATTAGTTATTTCAACACGTTTTACAGTATTGAAGAGAAAATAATGGTTGTAATCATTTAATAAATACAAGTAATTACATTGAACTACATAATGAGATTTTTACATAATTGAACAATTTTATAGGAAGGTGAAAAACACACTTAAAAACTGTCTAAAATACGTTTTAACACAACATATTGAAACTAAAAGCTAATGTTTTTTAATTAGATGCTCAAACAGACCTCCGTTTACTACTAAGCAATATCCTAAACGGTTATAAAATTCAGTTCTTACATTATGAAGTTGAAATGCCGATAGTCGATCGCACGCCGCTGAAATGGAAACTTTTAATTCTTCTAAATTTTGATAACTCAAATTTGTATAAATAACATTTTTTATATGACCCCAAAGGAAGAAGTCGTTTGGCGAAAGATCAGGAGACCTAGCTGGCCAATTTATGGTGTAATTTAGTCCTATAGTGAGTCCATTGAAAACATTTTGAACATATTCCCTTACTTCTCGTAAATTGTGTGCAGGACAACCATCCATTTGAAACCAAATGTCTTGATTGTCAGGTGCAGCTTCTTCCAATGCCGGCCCCACTTGATTTTGTAATAGTTCTAAAAAAGTTTCTGTTCCCAAATTGTGATTCAAGAAAAAAGGTCCAATAATCCGATGTCCAAATATACCCGCCCAAACGTTTACCTTTTGAGGGTATCGAGTCCTTGTAGATACAAATCTGTGTTCATTTTCTTTGCTCCAGTATCTGATGTTTTGAACGTTTGGTTCATTGTTTAATGTGAAGGTGCATTCGTCACCAAAAGAAACATTGCGTAATAAGTCCATATCGTTATTCGCCATTTCCATAAGTTCAAAACAAAAATCTGCTTTTTGGATCTCATCGCCTTCCCTTAATTCCTGATGTCTTTGATATTTGTACGGATGATATTTATATTTCTTTAATTTGCGTAGTACTTTGCTGTGATCCTTTCCTACAACTTTGTTAAGAAGCCTGGTGCTAATTCCTTTATTTTCTTCTACATGAAGTAAAACATCTAAATCGGCATTATTTTCTTGAGCTCTTCCATCGAGTACATTATTATTTCTCTCTAAGCAGTTGCATTTATTATTAACAGTACCTTTTGTCTCAAACTTATAAGCGATATTTTGAACTGTTGTCTTACTTGGAATGTGTCTGTCAGGATCTCAAAATTCAATTAAAATCTGGTACAGAAAATTCTGGAGTACAGGATCTTTAGCCCGTAAAAAGAAATTAGTAAACAATGAGAATTTGCTAAATAAAACGTTACAAATTCTGGAGATAACTCAGGAAGATCCAACATTGTCAACAAGAAAAATCTCAAGTTCAGTCCATATTCCTAAAACTACAGTACAAGAAACTCATGAAAAAAGAACTTAAATTAAAGCCATACAAAATTCAAATGTTACAAGAAATAAAAGAAACTGATTTTCCACAAAGGGTGGAATTTTGCCAGAGAATTCAAAATTTAGTAAGGAACAATATACATTTTTGGATAGACTAATAATGTCAGACGAAGCCACATTTCACCTCAATGGAAAAGTAAATAAGCATAACTGCAGGTTTTGGGCAACAGAAATCCTCGACAATATAACGAACACGTTAGAGATTCGCCAAAAGTCACAGTCTGGTGTGGTATGTCAAAGCAAAAATTTTTGGGCCATTTTTTTTCATGAACCAACTGTAACCTCTGGACTTACGTTGATATGCTGGAAATATTTTTATCCCCAATTGCAAGAAGAAAATCTATTGAATTTCGTCTATTTTCAACAAGATGGGGCTACACCACATTATGCTAACATTACCAAGGATTCACTGACCAACGTTTTTGGAAACCGGTGGATTGGAAGAGGAGGCCCTATTTCCTGGCCACCTCGTTCACCAGATTTGACTGTTCCAGATTTTTTCTGTGGGGATATGTGAAAGAAGGTGTTATAGTCCACTTCCCCAAAATTTAGAGCAATTAAAAATTAATATCCGAAACATAATAGAAAATATTCCTGAAGAATTTTTAGTCAATCGTTTTAATAAGTTTTTTCGAATTTAAATAAGTGCGTCGAAGTCGGCGGAAGGCATTTTCAACATTTACAGTAGTTTTTTAAAAAGTAATGTAACCTTATTGTAACTATTATTTTGTGAATAACCTAAACCTTTGGCGATCCTTTTTTTTTGTAACATATGAAGCAAATTTTAATTGTTAAATAATATTGTTGGTCCACTGCAGTCAATTTTTCGAAGGTCAATAAATACGTTGTTTTTGAGATAACCATAGCTTGTGTTATATTTTTTTAAAGGGAAAGATTAAATTTTGAAAATATAGAAACATGTACAGGGTGTTCCATTTAAAATAACATAGTTGTCCTATAATGGAAAATCGGCCATTTTGTTTTTGAGCTAATGGAATGTCACAATAAAATCGTAAAGGTACGAGAATAAACTTTAAAGAAATATAAGTGCATCTGCAAAAACCGCATCTTGATACCTTTATTTGTTCCAAAGTTATTCTCGATTAAAATGGGTCAAAATATGGCCGGCCACCCTGTATTTTCCAAGTAATACCATTTAATCATTGTTCAATCATTTTCTCTTCAATACTGTAAAACATTTTGAAATAACTAATACAAAGTAAAACATCAATTGAAAAGTTGACAAGACATTTTATTTATTACTGGTGGATTCATTAAGGTATGTAGCAGGCATGCAACGATTTTCCAAATAGTTTTTCTTAAATAACTTTTAATTGCCTTATCAGAAAAAAAAAAGAAATTTAGAATGTGAGTTAATCTTATCAACGTCTTCAAAATAGTCTAATACAATTTTGTTATAAATTCAATAGGGGAACCAATATTTCAATGAATCAAAATTTACATGGGATTTCTTATGGCCAGTCTGGCGATGCACCACCCAGTATAGAAAAATCAAATTTGTGAGCTTTGGACTTTTTGAAGAGCGGTTTCGATTTTTTTTTGACAGGGATCATTTTTGAATAATGATAATTTTAACAGGTATCTCTTTTGACAAATTTATTTTTAAACAGATGCTATTTTTGCCATTATTAAGAGGTGGTGTATTTCTTAACTGACTTGTAAATTATTCGTTTTAACAATTACGACAATAACGATTAAGAAAACTTACCGAAAAAGTGTCATGTTTACCAAAACACATTTTCCGTTTTAAGTAGGAAACCCTAAAAATATATTGACTTTTCACCAGACTCATGCAGTATTACTTACTTTTATTATTCTGTAAATTAATATTTTCGCACCTTCCAAAATACATCGGGAAAAACACAGCTCTACTGGCATTTCCATTACTGTAAGGATCTACAGCAAAAATTTTCAAGTCCTATTGATAATATAAATCGTTTCTACGAAAAAAGTTTCTAATATCTCGAAAAAATTTAAGTCGATTATTTCTTGGAAAAATATAAATGTGGCTTTTCGGTTTATATATGGACTAGATTTGAAAAATCGAAGAATAAATTGTTGAGATGATACCAGATCAAAAAAATATATTTTGGCGTAGTGTTTTCTGTAAAAAGTCTTTTGTTTAAGAGGTCCTACGTTGATCCTTACAAATTTTTCGTTCTTTAAGTCGAGATTTGTCACTATATCTCGGCTTCCGTGCCATTCGGCATCAAATTGAGAACGAAATGTCTCTAAAACTTTCAAAATACACTTGTGTAGGGTCTTATTAAAATCTACAGTAACACCATCCAAAATTTTTGAATTGCTTGTTGTAAAACCCTTTGGCAATAACACGAATAACGTAAAATATATTATTGTAAAAAACATAATTCACGAAATGCTCTATTTTATGTAGTATTTCTTTTATGACCCAATTTCAATACAAACATATTACAGGTACATTTTTTTATGTTAAAAATTACACATTTAATCATATTATTAGAGTTCATTTAAAAATAAATATTAAGGTAGTTGAAAACGTAATTTATAGTCGACATGAAACAATGATCCATTGGATAAGAGAGGCAATAACTTTTTTTATCTTGAAAATTTGTGTACCTTTATTTGTAGTATTACACATTAGCCCAGTCATATTAGGGGTTCCACCTCTGAATGAAAGATAATAAGCTGTAAATTGGTATAAACCTTTGTTTTGTCGTTCTAAATGTTGTCTCAAAAGTCACAAATGTTATCGTGTCCGCGTCTTAAAATATTGAAGGTCAAAGGTCATAAAAGTCGGTTTTTTGCGAATATCTCGGTTCCTATTGCCTAAATGAGATTTGCACCTATTATGAAAGTTGAAGAGTATAAAATTCTTTACAACTTTTGTTTGAACTTTTTTCATATGATTAACCGTTTTTGAAGTAGAGCGCAAGAGTGCGCAGCGTACAGTCATATATGGGCTAATGCAAGGTCAAGCTTGAGTTACGGTTATCAGTACCAAGGGCGTCGATAAGGGGGGTGTAATGGGGGTAATTCCCCCCCTTAAAACCCTACCTACCACGTCGTCGGAAAATATATTCTCAAATTCAAAAATGAAAGTAACGACATAATTTTGATGCTGGTTAAAACTGAGTTAGAACTATGGTTTAAAAAATGAAAAACGAAACAAATATTCCAGATTCTGCAATTTCAACTCTTAAAACGTGTGATAAACAGTTATACCCTTATGTTCATTTAGCATTATAACTTTAAAGTACTATGCCAGTGAGCGTTGCATCCTCGGAGAGAAGTTTTTCTGCACTAAAAAGATTAAAAACGTGGTTAAGGGCATATATGAGTCAAGAACGATTAGTTGGTCTAGCGCTTTTACATGTGAATAGAGACATACCAATAAATACAAATTCCATTGTGGACAGATTTGCAAAAATGAAAAAAAGACATTTGGATTTTATATTAAAGTTGGTATTTAATACTTGATTTCAATAAAGCGGTTTTCTTTTAAAAGTTATGTTGAATAAAAAATTGTCAATTTAAAAATAGTAATTTAGGATTAAGTCCTTCTTTGTTTCGTTCATAATGTAAAAAAAAAATATTGTTACCATATTTTATAATAAGTTTATGTCTGAATACATGTTTGCCATGCAATTAAAAAGTTTAAATAAGTTGGTGCACTGTGTTATTTTTCAATTATTAATAACTTCGCAAATACCAAGCTCCTTGATATGTTATATTACATATAATTGTTACTATATTTTTTATTGCGTCTATACTTTGGATACTAAAAACTAAGAAACTTAACAGGCGAAAAATATATGGAAGAAAAATAATAATATTATTATATAGTTATTTTTGTATCAAGTAGCTAAAATAAAGAGGTTTTCAGGACGAATTTGTTGTTTCCGCATGAGGCGTCAGCTGAGTTCGGAATAGCAAATGAGTGCTAAGAACCTATTTTGGATGCGTACTACAAACATTTTTTTTTGTTTAAGTTTATGAAAAATGTGTGCAAACATTATAAATGTGCATGTTAGCATCAATAAATACCATGAATTTGACTCAATAACAACAGGATGTTATGTAACATATTTTGTCAGGTTTGTGTTCAGAGTTGTTTTTCCCAATACTAAAATTACCCCTCCCAGGAAAAAATATTATAGACGCCCTTGATCAGTACGTTTCATAAAGTCAATTATTTACTAAAAAATTATAATTATTAAACAATGTCCATTATTTATGTACTAATTATTAATTATTTATATTTAACCATAGTATATTATTAATTCGGGATTATATATTTTAATTAGGTATATTTTAAAATAAAAAGACAACAAGGCAATATATTTTACACATATCTTTATTATCATTAAATATGGCATTTTATACATTTATAAAAATGTGATTTTAAATATTAATAGACTTTTTGTTGATTTAAATTATAATAAAATTGTGAATGAAAGCTAATTATCTTCTCTTCTTCGTCTTGTTCTTGTTATCGCTCAAAAATGTTCAATTTATTGTCATCATCCTCATTATCGGTCATATTCATCTCCAAACCTTCCAAACTTTCAGGATCGTATGTGCTTTCTTCATCGGTATTACTTGGAGCGTTGAGGCAAGCTTGTCCATTGCATTGGCCATAAGCTAAAGAACATAGTAGCCCTGTTTTTTTGCATCCACACCGGAAACCACAACCATTTTTGCAATTGCAAAATATTATGTTTGGTAGTTCGGCTGGTGCTGGAGGTAATAACGTTCTTATGGGCTCCAGGATTTCATTTTCAAGGATCCAGCCTCATTCTTGAGGTTCTAAGTTCTTCCCTAACCACGTTTGAATCTGGTAGTAGACACAATTGATATGTTGTTGAGCTGCTACACTTGTTGGTGGAAGTGTTAAAAATTGTACAGGTTTATTTAGTTTCGTTAATTTGATGAATTGCGTGTAACGGAAATGATTAATGTTGTCCTCAGATTTTGGAGCATTATATAATGCCAACAAGATCCGCACTCCATTTTCAAATAATGTGTGTACGGGACAGTTTTTTTGTTGAAATACTTCCACCAGTTTATCCAAATTGGGAATTTTCTCCAATGCTCTAGTAACAGTTTTTTTCTTCTTTTTAATAGCGCAAAAGTCGTGTCACAGCCACTAAATGCATGTAAAAATAAATTGTGTTTTTTAGTACGAGGATATTGGTCAAAACTTTTAGACGAGTATATTTGTGTCTTAACATGGCCTTTGCCAACTTTTTTAAAGAAAATTTCCTGTTAATGTGATTGAGTACGTCCAATTAAAATAACGAGCAAATCAATATCTTCTTTTATGATGACGGCAGTCTTTTGATGTTCTGATAAGGCAATAGCTATGTCAATGATGAGAACATCAGCATCTTCTCTGGCTTGTTTTGTTGTGATATTAACAGTTTTAAATTTTTCAACAAGCATGTCGATACATTTTTTTATTAGACCGATTTGATAAAACATTTTCTTGGCTGATTGGCACAATCATTGTTTCGTAAAAACAAACTTCATATGATTTTGAAAGTGCAGCAGTTCTTCTTTGTTGTTCCATTGCTTTAATATTTTTACTATAGTCCGAATATCCGTCAAATACAACAACAATTGTTGAGCCATAATTGTCTGTAAATATTTAATGTATTTATCTAAAATAATGGAGAAAGTATCGTTTTGCCCTATACGACGCGATGCAGAAGAAATCCACCATCGATAATGTATGTTACATTATTTTCATTAAGATCGATATCGACAGGTATCATATTGTCATATAGTGTTGCTTTCGTGGTTTTTCCCATGCCATTACTATCAAATAAAGATGTCGGATACGGGCTTAGTTCGTATTGAAGATATTCTTGTAAATTACTTTTAAATTTTTTGCTTACAGTTATTCTCTGAAAAAATAACAATGGATCTACAAAAACTTTACTATCATCAATATTGACAGATTTGTTAACGGCTGAAAGCTGTAAAACCTAATAAAAACCTACCGATAACCGTAACTTACGCTTGACCTTGCTTTAGCCCATATATGACTGTACGTTGCGCACTCTTCGCGCTCTACTCCAAAAACGGTTGATCGTTTGAAAAAAAAGTTTTTACAAAAGTTATAGAGAATTTTATAATCTACAACTTTTATAATAGATGAAAATCTAATTTAAGCAATAGGAACCGAGATATTCACGAAAAAAACGATTTTTATGACCTTTGAGCTTCAGACGCGGACACGATAGCATTTGTGACTTTTGAGACAACATTAATAACGACAAAACAAAGGTTTATACCAATTTACAGCTTATTATCTTTCATTCCGAGGTTGACCCCTTTTTTTACCTAATATGACTGGGCTACATCGTTCGGTGATTAAATAGTCTGGTTTACATTTACTGGCCTTTTAGCCAGTGGCGGATATACACGTTTGCTGCCATTAGGCTATTTAAATTTTGCCACCCCTACCAACCCACTGGCGTAGGTAGGGAAGGGGGAGAGTGGGTAGTTTCCGAATTGTAATAAACATATTGCAAACTTTAGTTGATTCAATTGTTTGAAATAAATTTATATGTACAGGGTCTTTGATTATATTTAAGTGGCTTCCGAGGCCTTTATTTTTGAAGACAGAAAAAAATATTTCATATAAAAATTGTAGGATTTTATCCATATTACCTTTTAAAATTATCAGTATAAAAATAATAACCTATTGTCACTTATGACAAAACGTCATTAAGACCTAAAATTTCTTAAAATTTAGTCTAATTTTTGTTTTAATTTCTATCTTGATAACGGTGGCCGACTTGCCACGTAGATTAATATTTGTGATTTTTTGGGTTTTTTGGGAGTTTTCTTCGGGGTCAGCCCGTATACCCTGGAACCCGGACCAAGAGGGTCCCATTTTCCAAAAAGTAGAAAGGCAAGTAACCCAAATAAAACAGACATAAAGTATAAAAAAAATATCGCAATAAAATTAAAAAATATAGGCAATTAACTTTTTTAAATGAAAACTTATATTATACGCTATTTTTTTTTACTAACGAATAATTTTTTTTTTATTTAATATATATAATATATATATATATATATATATATATATATATATATATATATATATATATATATATATATATATATATATATATATATATATATATATATATATATATATATATATATATTTTTTATTATATATAAATATATATATTAATATTAATATTACTAACCACATTATTTTGACGTTTCGCCCATTATATTGGGCTTTTTCAAAAAAACATTTATTTTTGGTTATCAACCTAAAACAGAACAAAATTAACCATATACATAAAAGAAAACAAACAACAAAAACATACACGACTTACAATGGCACTACGATGATTTAATATACAATTAAAAACATTGTTTTAATAATTTTTAATTTTTAAAATACGCACCTCGAAGAAACATCTTCGTAATCGGAATATTTAAATTGTATTGGTACAAATAACTTAGAATATGTTAAAAAATGGTTATATTTTATTTTTTGTTATTAGGAATTTTAGATTTATAAGAAAAGTAATGTTGATTTTATTTGTTATTTTTTTTTTAAATTTAGATTTAATTTATAAAAGTAATTTACAAAATAATGTGGTTCCTTAAATAACAAATAACAAAAACCTATACCCAAGAAACAAGAAACTTATTATAAATAAATGGTTTAGAAAATTGAATAATATTATATATATATATATATATATATATATATATATATATATATATATATATATATATATATATATATATATATATATATATATATAATATATCACATTGACGATATTTGGATGAACCATTTTTGAGATATTTTAGGTTAAATTATTAATAAATTACAAAAAAGTTTCATATTACTATCAAGAAAGCCATGGAAACAATAAAATTGTTATGTTGCTGAATGTGGTGAGGGTTTTTTCTGGACCAATAATGTTTATTTTTGTGATTAAATATTGATGCTAAAGTGAAGGAAGACTTGTCGGTGAATATAATTTTATTTAAAAACTTTGGATCCTGCTGCATAAACCTAGCTATTTCCAATGCATACTTAGGTCGGTCCTGCATGTTTTGTTCGGGAAGATTCTGAACGGACATAAATTTATAAGGATGAAATTTGTAAAATTTTAAACTTAAACATATTTTATAATCTGTTTTATTAAGTTCAGATGCCGCATTCAAGATTGATATTTCAGGATTTTCTAAAATTATTAAAAGTAGTTAGTGAAAAAACGAGGATATCCAAATCATTTCGTGCTGCAGTCCTTTTCTTCATTTTAAAGCTTTTTCGTTCAATAAACTTTCTTACCATGTATTTAATATTATTTATAGATGGTACCCGTTGTTAGGGATATAATAAGTAATATTCCCTGCGATTTTTTGTTCTTCTGAATAGCCCATCGACAAAAAAGCAAAACAAACTACTTTTAATAGTTAAAATGATAAATTTCAACTTTTTACAATATCAATATATCAATACGTCAAATTTATGGCCAACACACCAGTTTGTAAGGCCATCATACCAAAAAAAAAACGTCAAATTTATTAAAACAATTTTATTGTTTTCATAGCTTTCTTGATACAAATATGTTTTTTTTTCAATTCATTTATATTTTAAAAATGGTTCATCCAAATATCATCAATGTATATATATTTGAAATCAGAAAAAAAGATCTTTTATTGTAGCGCATGATATACAGGGTGTACCATTTAAAAAAGTTGAAGTTGCCTATATTTTTTCATTTTTTTATTGCCATATTTTTTTACTAATTATTTTAAAAGATAATATGGGAAAAAACCTACAATTTTTATATAAAACATTTTTTCTGTCTTCAAAAATAAAGGCTCCAGAAGCCACGTAAATATAATCAAAGACCCTGTACAAATTGTTTATGTAAGCTGATTTGTTATCTACTTTTTTGTATCTTATGCTTAATATTCATGAAAGTTTCTGTTTCCGAAATTCCAATGATGAGCGTCGAATTCGAGCCACCCTGTACATTGTACAGTGGCGTACTTTTTTGTCAATAAAATTAGGTCCCCTTATTACTACAAACACCGCAACCAAATTTTAAAAAAGAAATCAGTCAAAAGCTACTTAAACTAAATTTCATAAACCGTAATTTAAAAAAATAACAACCTGCATCTTGGAAACAATACGGACTCATGTTTTCGGGACCTTTTTTTGCATTAAATAACCCCCCTAAAATGATGCGTAGTCTTTTTAAACATCCTGTATTTTCCGGTAGAATCACTCTTTCAAATTTTCTACCGCATTCAGCGAACACTGTAAAGTTTTTAAAGTAAAAAAACTAGCTATTTTATAAACAATTTATTTGTTGTCAGTATTTTATATAATTAATATTTTTAAGTCCTTTAACACTACAATACATAAATAATACAATTATTAACATTGTCAGTTTAATTATAAAATAACAATATTTCCGATTTTTTACTATAAGATTTGTCATAACTGTAGTAATTATCAATATATTTGTAGCGTTTTAATTCATTTTGAGACTACACGTATACTAATAGCGCGTTTCAGTGGTGCAGTGCAGATGAAATACAAGGTGTAACATAAAGGTGGGGAATAAATTAAATAGTGGATTTCTTATTAAAAAATAAAATCTTTCTTATATAGTTTGGCTCTACGAATATTTGGTTGAAAGTTAGAGTGTTAAAAATGTGTGTATGTAATTACTTTTTTCTACAACCGCGCGAAAAGTACCATGTTTGCGCTTCAAAAACAAAACAAAAGTTGCACTTTTCCGAGGAGCAAGCGTTTTTTTACTTTGTCGCTCGCTGAGTTATCAAGGAAACCGTAATAGAAAAACGTCAAATTTGACACCACAGTAGGCGTTGAACGGTAGAAACTTCATCTAAAATTGTCATTAAAAATTGTGAGAATTGCACCTTTACCTTGAATATTGTAAATAATAAGAAAAATGACTAGATCTTATATAGATTTAGGTAATAATTATATAAAGATCTAAATGTATATACATATTACAATAATTATTACAATAAAATAAATTGGTATAGTAGCCACGGTTTTATTAAATCTGTTTTTATTAACAACTTCACCTTTGCATGTTCCGTTGAATGTTTAATAGTGGTAAAATGCAAATTACCAACTTTAGTTATACAGAATAATAAAAGTTTATGTTCGGAAAGTCCCTACATCATTCTGACGGAGTTTTCTTCCACTAAAAGTGGTAGAAATGTACTTTTTTATAAATAATTGAATTTTATATTCTACGTCAAATAACTATGTATATTACGACAAATCAAGTGATAAATAAAGCAAATTACAAACTTTAGTTATAGAAAGTAATTAAAAAATAGTTATTATGATTACAAACTCTAATTTTCTAAAATTTTCATTATCCTAAAGATAGTAGAAATGTATATTTAGTAAACAATTCGCATTATCTATAAATTACATTGATGTCCAAATTATCGCTTTAAATAAAATACAAAACTACCAACTTTAGTTACGAAAAACAGTTTAAAAATTGGTTTGTCGATATCCTTCTTTTATTTTTTATTAATTTTGTACTACTAAAAGTGGTAGAAATCTATTTTTTTTTTTGATTTAAATTGATTATATTTATAGCATTCACATAACATAGGCGAGTATTATGTTTAGATACGATAGGAGACCATGCTTACCGCTGCTAATAATAAACAAATGATTATTTGACGTATCAAAAAGTTTTTTAAACAGCTATTGGTGTTTAATAAATTGATTGTAATAATTATCTGATAATTGACAGTTTTAAAAAGTATAAAATATGTAATTGTAAAGAATTGAGCCATGTCCAAATACGCCATTCCAAGAATTGAGAACTGCTACCAACATCTTTCGAAAAATGGTTTGTTCAACAGCATTCAGAAGAGTCTACTACAAATTTCGACCAAATATTACAATATTCCCAAAAAAAAGAATGAATAAAATATATATTATGTTATCAAACACAGACATTTAATACCTAGTAGTAATTCGCCTGGTTTTTACCCCTAAAAAAGGAAGAAGTATTAGAAGAATTCCAAAACCATTTAGATATTGTTACACAGAAATTTAAATCATACAATTTATATGTTAATAACTAATTAAAAGGGTACTAAATAATTTTTTTATTGTTTTCTTTTGCAGTAAATACCTACTACTGAAAAAACATTTTTACAATAACACACATCTGTAGCGCAAAATGATGCTTGCACGTTTTAAAATGTGAACTGTCAAATTTGAGGTTATATCAATAATCATTAATTTTTACCAATTATTTTATAAAATCTGCGGTTGTAGAAAAAATCTTGTGTGTAATTCGAGCGCAAAGTGACATTGTCGCTCTCGCGAGATAGCCGTCAAACATCTCGCTCAGAGCGACAATGTATTACTTTGCGCTCTTTATACACAAATAGCTATAGTAGGCTAGAAACAAAATCTAGTAGTTTGGTGCGTGTGTACGTCATTAATAATATTATTTGATCATTTATTTAAATATTATTCTTTTGGTTTTAAACAAAACTTGCATTCTGACTTCTTTGTATTTCCCGCCTATTTTTCCATAATTAGGCGTTTTGTGATACCATGCTTAAGAAGCATTTAGGAAAAGTTTTCGGAAAATTTGCAACAGTGTAATCCATAGAACTATACTGAAGTATTTAGAGTCATCATTTTGTCAAGAAGATTATGTTATGAAAGATTGCACGTAACAGTGTTACCGATTTGACGAATAATTATTTAAAAATAATATATAATCTGTTTACATCAACAATTTCAGTCAAATCATCAAATTTCCGAAACACCTAATATACCCAGATCATGGTTCGGATTAAATAGTGACAGCCGACGTATGAGAGTATGGAAAGAACCAGGACGTGCAGCACGAATAACTTTTGCTACAGAAGTTTTTTACTTTTTTAAAGACTGATCTACATACCATAGACAGGAGACATCTACCTCGAAAATGTCATTAGACCAATTATTCAACCCATGAGAGAAGAACTGGGGGAAAATTTTATTTTTCTGTACGACAATGCTCGACCACACCGCTCAAGAAGGGACCAAAATGTGTTGGAAGAGACAAATATGCAAAGATTGGATTGGCCAGCAAACTCACCGGATATGTATCCATTTGAGCACGTGTGATTTTTGATTGGCGGAGCAATATTTAGAAGACATAACCCCCTACAACTTCTAAGGAGCTGATTATAGCTGTTGTAAAGAGTGTAACACAATTCCACAAGAACAAATTGATGATTTAATTCTTTCAATGCCGCGGCGGGTCAATTCACTACTACTAGGTATTAAGTTTGTTATATTTTTTTATGTGCATTAATTTGAAAATTGAATAATTTTTCTTGTAATATTTAATTTAAAAACAAATCAATTTTATAAAGAATAAGATCTTTTATATTTTTAGTTACTATTATTGCAAGAGCAGAATGAAGCCAATTTTTTCCCTTTAAATAGTACATTGATTAATATTAACTAATTAACAGTATTGTACTTTAAACGTCTAAGAGTGTTTTTTAATTGCTTACGCGACTGGTTTTTAAAAATGAGTCAAAACATACCCGATAATGCTAGCATTTTTTACATTATTTTTCATTCTATATTTTTTCTGTGTACGCATTGGAAAATTGGTATTTACAAAAGGCTTAATTACGGGAAAATGACAAACGATACAAGGAAAAATTATAGGACAAACTTTTTTAAAAACAAAAAAAACAAATATGAGAAAAATATTAAACAAAAACACCAATGGCGTACCACATTAAAAAAAAATCCTATGGTAATATCCTTACGCCACCACTACCTAAACTACGACGTCAATTTTTTTTACATTTTTGTTTGATTATATACTAACTTTCGCAGGTTATTACAATAAAACAATTAAAAAAATTTTTAATACCCTGTAACTTAAAAACGAATATTCGTAGGGCAAAACTACACATATAAAAATACTACTAAAGAATCCGCTGTTTAATTTATCTTCAACCTTTATGCTACACCCTGTATAAGTGTCAGAGACTTTATCTTATAGTCAAAAAAAGGGTTTTAGATTAAGTTTATATGTACATAATTTATATTTTTACAATTTATTTTGACGGCCAGCATTTAAACCTAAAATACTAACCTTGTATATTAAAATACACAATAATACATTTCTTACGATATAGGGTGACTCATGACGAAATTTTAAATAGCGCAAAAGACATAAATAATAAATATAAACTTTTTACGATTCCAAAAATAATCAGAGTGAGTTAAAAATCTAAAGCAAATTCGATTCTTTTTAATAACGCATGAAAAATACAAACTTCCCAGAAAGCTACCAATGCCTGATTGCTTTGACGTCGGATTTTACGGTTAAAGAAATTTTTGCAACCAGAAATTAATTTATCAAAGGGTGATTCCTAAGTTGACACTTTTTTTTAACTGTGTATAAAACTCGTTAAAATAAGCAACTTTTTTAAATAACATTTTTTCAAAAACCCAAAAACAACAAAGCTACATACATTTATTTGAAAGTGTGGCTAGTGCGGGCCTGAGCATAAACAAATAGTTTATTTCTTATTTACACTTGTTTTTTGCCCCCTTAATCACACGGTATGACTCAGTCGCTTGGATCAGTTGCTTTAACCTGACAAGGCGAGAATTAATTTTAATTTTAAATAATTGTTAAATCGCGAAAACGGCACAATCTAAAAACAATAAATACGTGGATATGTTCCTTACTTATGGAAAGTGTCGTTAATCTGCAAACGTTGCTTCGAGATTGTAAGTCCCTTATTGTTTAATATTTTAAAAAAAGTTATTTAAAAAAGTTTTTTAATGAGTTCTATGTACAGTTGTATTTTTAATATATATATAAAAATAATATAATATTTAAATAATATATAATATTATATATATATATTAATAATATATATATAATATATATATATTTATATAATATATTTATTTTATATTATATATATATTATTTATATATATATATATATATATATATATATATATATATATATATATAATATATATATATAGGAGATTGGTAAGTAGGGACGAAAAAAAGACCCGAATAATTTTTTTAAATCTTAATCGAAAACCAACAGCATGACATTAAAGAAATAGTGGAGCCACATTTAATTCCATATCTTGGGACAAAACCCAACTTTCTAACAGAATAATGCCCGACCCACATGTCGCAAGAGTAACGTCGGATTACTTTAAACATGCCGAAAATTAATTTGCTGCCATGGCCACCACAGTCTCCCGATTTGTCCCCCACACACTGTGTGGGACATGATCGATAGAAGACTAAACAATTTACAACAGCCACCTCAAACTCTGGTTGCGCTTCGACAAGAGATTGAGGTGGCCTGGAATGAGATACACCAGGAGGATATTATTAGAAGTATGCCTAGACGCATATTGAATGTGTAAGACACCATGGCGCATCAACACATTATTAAACAAATCGAATAATAAACTAAGTCTATATTTATTAAATTGCATTGAAATTTTAATCATTTGCATACTACGACCATCCGTAAAATATTATTGATAAATTGTAAAATATTACTGAAATAAAAACATCTTTACTGGGTGTTCGGGTTTCTATGTCACTTAGTATATAATTACGACTGAAATATTGCCTTATAAAGTTTGGGTACCCCTGTATTAAAAAAATAACTGATATATTTTATAACTTAAGATCTCTTCGTGGTGGAAAATTATGGTTTCTACAACCACAATAAGGATGCTTTTAACTCCTCCGTACAGCTATTATAACATCACTCGCATTTTTTTTTGTGTTTGTTGACTAGTTATATTTTTTGGCTTATCCTGAAAAACAAAGATATTTCTGAAAGATAGTACTTTAGATGTACTAAAACTTTTATTTAAAAGATATTTTAGTTATTTATGTATTTTGCTCTATTTAATGTCTCTTTTAGTTCGACCTCCCTGTAAACTAGATCATATACACAATTTTTAAAAATATTTTTAATAAATAAAATATTAGGAATGCTTCTTTCCACTTTTACATACAAATAAATTAAATTTTAATATCTTTTTATTTAACATTAGATTTTTCTTTGGTCAGTCATAATTTTAAACGTCTAAGTTAAACTTGTACAATGTAGTGTCAATTTGTCGTTTAATTCACAGATCCATGACTTAGCCCTTACTGCCAAACCGCACATAGGGGTTTAAGGGGATTCTCTGGTTTGATAGGTTCAAAAAATCAATAGTTTTTTGCATAAATTGTTTCCCTAATATGTCTAGAATAGGATGGTAAAGTGTTTTTTTAATTCGAAACCATTATAAAGATACAGCAGTTACAAGAGGCAGGTGTTCAGAGCGCTGAGAGGCTGATCCTATTAAGTTCTGTCGGCTTGATACCTGAGATTAGTGATGGAACCTTAATAATGATCTTCCGAACGATATTTGAATATAGAAATGTTTCGAATATTTCTTTCGGATATTCGGATATTTATATTCTAATCAGCTGGGGTATATTACCGCTACTATCGGATGATAGTTCATTCGATTCGCGTTTTATTCAAGGTCAATCCTAGTTCGAAAGAAAAAGGAAGAGCTGTCAAAAGAATACATTGTTATTCGTTACCACATAATTTTATATTTACGTAATTATTATTAGGCTATTGAATAAAGTAATTATTAAACATATCGAGGGTTTCATGCCAGAAGGGCGTATCCACCAAATGGCCGATTTTGAGTTATTTTGCCAGTGCATTCTAGTCGTTATGGAGTACAATGTCTCAAATTTTTATGGGTGTAGCCATAATACTTACTGAGATTTAGAATGATAATCTAGGGGCTTATAGCTGTTATGATACAGTTTTGTCACGGCAAAAGGGCGTATGGGACATACGCTCTTTTGGAACTATGTTAGATGCAGTGTTGTTTAAAAAGTGATGGAGCAGAAGGGCGTATCCGCCATAACTGTAATGAAATAATAGCATTAAAAGGCAACTAGATGTACCATTCACAAGTCATTAAAGCATTTAGAGATAACTAGCAAATGCCGAGAAAGATGCCGATAAAGAATTGGCAAAAATCGATCCACCTGTTGTAACAGCAAATTTTGATCTTCAAGCTGTACTGTACTGCACTATCGAATATAAAAAACCTGTATTCTACAAAAGGAAATTTGCTACGTTTAACTTCACAGTTTATGAAGTTGCAAACAAACAAGGATATTGCTTTATGTGCGAAGAGAGCAACGGGAAAAGAGGATCAAAGGAGATTGCAACATGTTTGCATAAGTTTATCAAGAGTTTGCCAACAACCTGCAAACGACTTATCTTATATTCCACAGTTTTCCAGGGCAAAATCGGAATACTATTGTTGCGGAAATGTGTTTTTATCATGAAGAATTATTCTACACTAGAATCAGTAGAGCTGAAATTTCTAGAGCCGGGACACACACACATGGAGTGTGATTCCATGCATGCCGCAATTGAAAAATCTAGTGAACATGCACAAATTTATTGGCCCAATAAGTGGATCAACGTGATAAAATAAGCAAAAAAGAAAGGGAATCCTTACATTGTGAACCGGCTTGGTTACGAAGAATGTCTTGACTTTAAATCCCATACCATTAAAGTGTTTAAAAACAAAAACATCGCAGAAGACTTGACACGATTAAAGTGGACAGACGTTAAATGTTTGAAATTTATCAAAGGTAAAAAGGACTCTGTTTTTTCAAAACAGAGTTTTGGTAAGAGTATAGAGAGTTGAATGTCACAAGAAAGTCGGAAGCGTATCCGAGTAACACCAATAAGAGTTCGCCCAGGCTCGCCTCCAAATCAAGCTTAAATGATGATTTAACCGAAAGTGAATCGGTCCCAATACCAGTGTATAGAGGCAAAATTCCATTACCTTCAGCAAAATATAAAGACTTGCAGGATCTTTGTGTGAGCAAAGTTATTCCTGATAAGTATGATATGTTTTACTCATCACCGGCACATACGTCAGCACGACCTACGGCAGAAGATGATGATGACGATAAGCTCGAACTGACTCTATAGAGAAGTGCCCCCAAAAACAAAAAAGGAAAGGAACCTCCAATAAATAAGTTATTCTTGTAAAAGCTAGTTTTCCCTTCATGTTTTATGTTCCCTACCTATACTGTAACTATAACAATTTGGTGTAAAAAACAATATTTAAAACCATAAAACTAGTAATTGTTGTATACGCCCTTAAGTGTTTGGTCAATTTTTGCTAATTCCAAAAGGGCGTATGAACCCTAATTCTTAAATAAATAACATCTAGATACTAATTAAATGTAACTTCAGTTATACACAACTAAATCAATAAAAAACACATTAAAAGTTGTATTAAGTATACAGGTGTTAAAACGAGAACTATTAAAAATATTGAAAATTTTGAATCGCCTGTCCTGTAAAGTTGTGTTTTGGTGGATACGACCTTCTGGCATGAAGCCCTCGATATTACTTGTGAAATATAATAAAATAGCAATGCGATAAAATCTAAATTATCAAAAGCTTTCTTTGGTAGCCTATTTCGGTTAAACTAAATTTTTATTTTACAGACAACTGCGTCTTAATTTTTTTGGCGGCCACTGTATACTATTCTATACACCACACCAATAATTACGAATTAAAACGAAATAAAAACTTCCGCCGCACCACCAATAACAGCAAAACAAATTAAAAACGTACACGAATACGTATGAGAACACAATATCAACCCAACAACTAAAATAGTCGACTGAAATCAAAAGCC
>JAHBCN010012783.1:0-25922 GCA_019359885.1 Listronotus oregonensis
TCTAATTTATTTTTAAACAAATGGTATTGTCTCGAAAGTTGCCTCTCCGATTTTGATCAAATTTGGTATACAGGGGTTTTTGGGGCGCTGATTACAAATGTGAAAAAATATTTTTTCGGCAACGTTTCGTTTTTGAGATCTTCATCATCAAAGTTGAAAATTAAACTAACCTCATTTTCACTATATTCTCCCTTCTTTTTGTACACAATTCTTGATTTTTACATAAAGTGGCACACGATATTTTATAAACACCTTAAAACCTTATATTTTATTTATTTTACATCTTTTTTCCATTAAATTGCCAACTTTTTAAGTTCAAAGGCAGCAGCCATATTTGCTTAAAAAATAAAAGTGTAAAAAAGGTGTAAAATAAACATAAAAAAGTTTTTAAAAGGTGTTTGTGAAATATTTGTGCCAATTTGTGAAAAATCAAAATTTCTGTGCAAAAAGAAGGAGAAATAGTGTAAATAAGGTTAGTTCGATTTTCAATTTTGGTGATAATACAAAAACGAAACATTGCCGAATTTTTTTTAGATTTGTAATCAGCGCCCCAAAACCTACCAAAATTGTACTTCTTTTCATTCAATTAGAGGGACCTGTATATATTAAAATTTGCCTGGTCTGCCCAGTAATCAATAATTTTGATCCTTTAAAAGAGTGTACTAAATTATTAAATGAAATAAAAGTACCTAAATACAAACCCTATTTCTTTTTAATAATCCACAGAAATACACAAACATTATGGGAATCATCTAAAAGATAGTTAAGATTGCCTTACTTTTCTACTAATATTTCCTATGAAATTTTCATTTTCTATTATTCATAATTGATATATTATTATTTATTCGGTTACCTAACGTTTCGTCTTATAAGATGCACCTAATTTAAATATAAAAAATACTTACCTAAAGTTAAAAAGACGGGCATGTTACCCTTGGATTTGCAAGACAAAACCATACAACCTTAGTCATTTTGTTACGATATTATAAGTAACAAAGAATAAACACAAAATTATAGTCACAATTTAATAAACACTAATCACTATAAAAAAGAAGGTTTTGATCAATTCAAAAAACGGTACTCCGGCTCCATAAATTATAATGTGTTGGCTAACTTCCACTGATTTATCAGTGTGTAAGTAGGCAACACATTAAATTATTTCGTGGAATTTTGTTATTGCGCAGAATCGGCGGGGCCAACTCTGACAGTTATTTTCATACTGGGCTGGACATTTTTTGATCGAACGGGCCATAGCATTGGGCTTCCATACACCTTTAAACTTCCTTGCGTACAGCGCCCCCCGGTAAAAATATTGAACATGTACGGAAGAGAGTTCTGAAACATCAATGATGAGACGTTCGGCACAACTATGGTGACTAAAGTTTCTTTAAAGAATTTTGGATACATTGCACATTTTTCCCCATAAAATTTAGCTGGTGCAAGAAATAAGACCGATAAACTACCAGCAAGCGCTTGATTATGCCGTTGCATTACAGCAAAAAGCTAGAGACACTCGCGATTTCAGATTTGACCGCTCCAGACTTTTTTCTTTAAGGTTATTTAAAGAATGGAGTCAAAGTTAATAAGCCAAAAACCAGCCCTTAACTAAGACATGACATTTACAATGAAATCCGTGCCATAACACCTGACATTTTGCGAAAAGTCATGGAACACGTGTTGAAAAGGGCACGATTTTGGAAAGCAGAAAATGGGCGACATCAGCGAGATGTTATTTTTTACGTTTAGGCTTAAATTATTCTCCATTTACAGGTTACATTCTTATGAAATAATATTCAAAAATTACAAATAAAAAAGTTATACAGCATTTAAATCATAACGTTCCTTTTGCGCCCTGTATGTGTAAAACAAATAAATGGTACAATTATGGTACTATAGATGCGCTACAGCATTTTTCTACATGCATTAAAAAACGTATTACAATGGACCGCTTTTAAAATATTTTTGATTTTGGAAAAAAAAATACAAGAAATATTTATAAAAAAATCCAAAATCATTTTGTAAAAATAATATTATTCAGAAGCCTACAATTAAAGCACAACCTAATTAAAAAAATAAACAGTAATAAAAATAGTTATTTACATTACAAGATGCGAAAGTTTACTTTTTGGTGTGAGGTGGTTTTTAAATGGCCGAGGCGAAGCTATTTAAAACCTCCGAACACTTGAAAGGCCTTTCGCATCGTGTAATGTATTATGTTTTTCTGCTACTGTTCTATGTATCGCATAATTTAATAATCATTAACATCATGTTTTAATAGAAATATCAAGATTTTGAAATTTTACCTGTTAAAATTAAACCATAGCAACACATTTATTGTTGACATTGTCTGTCATCAGCACTTGTCAGATTTTGAATTATTGTTAATTTAGTATAAATCCATTCCCATTTTAAAATGTTAAATGAATATGAAAATGGCATCCAAAAGGCAGCTGACCTTGCGTGTGCCTCACTTGCCAGACAAATCTAAAGAGAGGTACCATCAAACATATAAATCGTTTTCTGAATGACTTGCTACAAAAAATGTGGGGCGGATTGACGAGAATGGATGTTGGCGTATTTTCAAGAAAAATCCGAGTCTTTATCACCACCAACCCTCTAGTCTGTATATTCCATGCTCAAGTTAACAGTTTCCGTAAACAAAATCAAGATATTTCGGAGTTCAAGAAACTAGTTGCTTTTATTAAAAGGAAAACGATGGTTATGAGGCAAAAAAGTCAAAAATTTTTAAAAAGAAGAAATCATAAAGTTTTTACTTAACGCGCCTGATCAAAGTTACTTAGCAATGAAAGTAATACCCATTATGGGAGGGCTGGGGCATGCCGGACAGACGAAATATACAGAATGAAGCTAAGTGATGTCGAAATAAGAAATGACGTGGCTATAGTAAAAATAGTGGAGTCTAAAAATAAAGTTAAAAGAAACTTTATAGTAACCAACGATGAAGGCTCAGTTCCTTATGCAGATTTCTACAGGAATATATTAAGCTTTAGACCAAGGAATGCTCTAGATGAGCGTTTATTGTATCGTTATGAAAGAGGTAAATGTGTTAATCAAGTAATTGGAAAGCACACTATTTCAAATGTACCTAAAGAAATTGCGAAGTTTTTTAAGCTTGAAGACATCAGTAGATACACTGGCCATTCTTTTAGAAGAACGTCAACTAGCTTCTTGCCAATGCTTCGGATGTCGATATTTTGGACTTAAAAGGCATGAAGGTTGGAAGTCTTCTTCTGTTGCGGAGGGATATATTGCTTTAATCCTATAGTAATAAGGTGGAAATTTCAAAGAAGATTTTACACGAAATTCCTACCAATATTTCCTCTAATGAAGTAACAGTGAAAAATATGAATATTAACGTAGTTAAAGGTGATAACGATACCCCAACAACAAATGTAAAAACTGTTAATTCAAGTATTATTCCTCCAATTTCTTTTGCTAATTGCTCAAATTGCACAATTACTTTTAATGTTAATACCTAACCTAGTTTTTTAAAATATTTTGTCATAAATTAGTTACTTTTTATAAATAAATCCTAATATTTCCCACAAGCATAGTTTCTTTTTTACTTTACTTTTTTGTCCAGGCGCTGAAAATATTACTTTCGTAGCTAAACGCTTAGCAACCAGGTAACACAAAGGTTCTCTTTCGTTATCATTCGCGTTGCTAGGACCACAAAGTTTTCTTATTTATACAGTAGTAGAAAAAAATAGATTTATTGACAAATGTAACATGTACTAAAAATCAAAACATTTGATTATTAGTTTTAATGTTGTTTTGAGACTAAAAGTAATAAAATATATTATAGTTTAAAAAAACTAAAAAAAAACATTTAGACTATTCATATTGAACATACGCGGTTTTATAGCAATCCAAACTAAAAAGTAAAAAATAATTTTTAAGTAGAAAAAGTTTATGTGGGGTGCTTGATATTAAATGTTATAATTATTTTATTGGTAGCTATTGACAAGATTAGAGTTATTATGAAAATTTAGTATAATGCACCCCATGGCTTTGTACTATAATTAAATTATTTTGTTAATAACTTAATTTTTATTTTAATCTTATTAATTGGTTATAATTAACTATAAAAAACCTAAAGTCCAAAATTTCTGTCAGTGACTCATTTAATACCGGCCACCCAACCGACGAAGCGGCTGAATAAAAATCTAACCCTAGTAAATTATTTTTAAGCCTATGATATACTTTTCCGCTCAAATAACAGTGAACCGGCCAAAAGTTTCATCGCCACCTTGTCATAATTCGCAAGAATAAATCACCAGCCAGCCATCGCACTTAAAATAGCACGCCAATATGTATTGAAATCATTGTTATCGGGAAGACAATAAAAGTGGCAACACACATTCCTTAGTTTACAACTTGAAGAGTCTTGAAAATAAGCGTATCGACAGGGTTTTCGTGCTGTTCGATGATTTTATTTAGTTATTATTGATGATGGACAGATTTTGTAAGTTTAAATTTTAATTGCTATACAGGGTATTTTCTAAATATTATAAATTTCTAATAATTGTAGTATATAGATACTGTTTTGTGTCAATTTTATAATAGTTTATCTTATTTAGTGCATATAATTGTATATAAAGATTTAGTGTTGTTAAGTGCTTTTAATTCTGTAAACTATGAATATTAACCAACCTTTAACTAGTTATCCGCCTATAAAAAAACTCAGTTAATGGTAAAAGAACGAATAATGGTTAAAAATGTTTACCATGGGATTCGGGAACGAAATCCAGAACTAACCACTTTGGATGCTGCAGAGATATGTGCAACTTTAACAAAAGTTTTTTCGCGTACGGTATTCAGAGTTTTAAAAGGCAAAAAAATCAATATTAGTAATTATGCGGATACTGGAAAATGCGATTTTTTCGCTATTTTTTGCACACTTTTTACTTTTCGATTGTTAAACATGAATCAAAGGCTGTTTTTTGGCTGCCTCTTATAGTATTTAAAAAATAATAATAATTGAATTGTTTAATTCCATTTTACGACATATTCCTTTAAATTCTGTCATTTGCACGAAAACATATTTAAAAAACTCATACTATGTTAATATTAAAAAAAACACTTAAAAGTAAGGAAAAAAACCTTAATTTTCAATAAAAAGTAGGTAAAACGTTTACGTCCGAATTCAACTCGAAATTCTAAAAATGTTGACCTGTTACCAGGTTGTAATAGTTTTCTTTATGACATTTTTATAAGGTAGGTATGCGAACCTTGCTTCACTCGACCCGCAATGTTTGATCAAAAATATTCTCGATATGGAAATCCTAAATATGGAACACATTTTTTTTTGGAAAAACGTTGAAAAATCGCCAAAAAAACTCAAATTTGTGTTCTATGACTTCAAAATAGGAGGTGTGCAAAATCAAGCAAAAAAAATACATTTTTCATTAATCCGAATAATACCAAAATAATATAGGCTTGTTACTAATTTAAAGGGTTGATGAAAATGTGAGAAAATAACTTTTGCTTGTGAAAAATATTTTCATGTTTTGACGAAATTTTATCATTTATTTTCTAAAATGCATACGCCACTGGAATTGATTTCCCTGACCCCACACAACCCGGGGCACTCTAAAAGCGAGCGATGCGTCATTGACAGAAATTTTGGACTTGAAGTATAGCTATCACTGTAACACAAACTTTTTATACTTAAAAATCTTATCTACTCTTTGTTTCGGTTTGCTATGAAAGTATGTTTTTTTCAGTTTTTTAAACCATACTTTTTTTAGTTGATCATATCCTTTATTTACATATTATATTTTTAATAAAAACTTATCTTATTTAGTTGGATCTTGGGCTATATCATACTAAACTACCAGGACCCATCATTTATCTAAATAAACCTTATTTTCATAAATGAAGAAATACATACTTACTTAAGCAAGCAAAGTAAACTTTATATCTGCAGGTTTAAGTGAATCGACAAAAAAATAATTTGGAAAGTTAAATTTCCTTCGCTTTACTTGAAGCTTGCCATTTTCTACGAAAACAAGTTAATTTAGGACTCTAAAAACTTTCAATTGAAAATTATCAACTTTAAATGGAACTCTTCTTTGCATTAAACTTTTCTGGTGGGATATTCTCCGTTAATTAAATAGTAACATGTTGAATGTAGTATTTACCTTCAATATAATTATAAATAAAACTTAATTATCAAATTAACTTAAATAAATACAAACATTACAAAAACGTTTTAAATTGGGAAAAGTGGTATAAGTTAAAGAATGTGTATAATGAATTAATATAGAGCAGGGGTCTCCAAACTACGGCCCGAGGGCCACATCCGGCCCGCGGACAGATTTTGTCCGGCCCGCGGAGAGCTAGCATACTTGAAAACTCCTTTTAGAGAACAAATAATTTTTATAGCAAATTAAATTTAGTTTACTGAAGTATTCTAATTTTATGTTGAATAATTATTAATATGACATCTACATTGATATGGTCATGGGCTAACTCCGCTAACTCATAATGGGCTTATTGTTATTGTTTTTGTGATAAGTTGGATAAAGAAACACAGAATTGTAATGAGTAAAGACATGTATAATATGCAGAAAATTTAACTTCAGTATATAATAACTAACAAATTATTGAAATGAATCCAACTAACATTTTATACATTTTAAATAATCACATAACTTATAACAAACATAATGACATATGAAATACTAATGAGATTTATGAATTTGAGATTTTCCACTGACAATAGTTTGTAGTTGTGGACTAATTTTACTTGTACCAATTATTAAAAGAGATTTAAGATGCTCATCAGTTAATTTCGATCTGTAAACATTTTTTGTGTACTTCATTTTGGAGAAGGTTTTCTCACTCAAATAAGTAGTACCAAAAACAGAAAACAGACCACGAGCAAATTTATGCAAATTATAAAATTTGTGTCAGTGGATGACTCTTATAAAATTCCAACAAAGATGAGTTTTGATATTTGTTCTTAATTATATCACTGCATTGATCATCATTTCCATTTGAATTTCCCGGGGCTAGGGTTTCAATGTCAGTATCAAAAGGATTCTGAAAAATCTTAATTTGATTCGCAATGGCATCAAAGTCCGAGAAACGAGTATCAAAATTTATCTTCAAAGCACTCAAAGTTTCGATTGCAAAATCGATAGGAAACTCAGTCTCAGTAGTGTGGCTGAATATTTCACATGTTTTAAAATGTGAAAAACATTTACTTCGTAGTTGTGATTGAAACAGTCTCAATTTCTTCCGGAATGATTTGATATTAGTGTATAAATCAGGAAGATGCTGGTTTTCTCCTTGCAATCCAAAATTCAGTTCGTTCACATGTTTTGTCAAATCAACATAGAATGCTAACTTCCACAGCCATGCGTTGTTTTGTAATTCAGTAAGAGGGCGATGCTTTTCATTCAAAAAAATTTCGATCACTGCTCGAAGTTCAAAAATGCGCTGAAGGACTTTTCCCACAACTAAGCCAGCGTACGGCAGTATGATAAGGTAAGTCAGTTTCTCCAATCTCTTCAATAAATTGTCGGAATTGTCGGTGATTCAGCCCAAAAGATCTGATAAAATTAACAGTTGATATGACTGGTTTCAGAACGTCAGACATATCCAAACATTTTCCGCACAAAGACTGTTGATGAATGATACAATGTAAGACTAATGGTTTTGAACCACCGTCATTTTCTACAGCCTTTAACACAAGAGCGACCACTCCTTTATCTTTCCCACTCATGTTTTTGCCTCCATCAGTTGTAATACATTTCAAGTTTTTCCATCGAAGGTTCTTTTGATTAATGGCCATTTCAACTCCTTTAAAAATATCTGTACCAGTAGTTGTGCCATGAATACTATACATATCAAGAAGTTCTTCGTGCAATTCATAGCTTTTATCTACTCCTCGAATATAAATCAACACCTGAGCAGTATCTGACACATCCGTTGACTCATCCAAGGCCAAAGAAAACCACTCAAAATGTCCATTTTTGCCGAACAGTTGAGAGAATATATTTTCAGCGATGTTTTCTACCCTTCGAGCCACAGTGTTTGCTGACATACTGACAGTTTTTAATAAATTTACCTTTTCAGGGCACATTTCTTCCGCTACTGCAATTATGCATTCTTTGATCATTTCTCCATCGGTGAATGGTTTTCCACGTTTTGCAATTTCAAGAGCCACACGAAAGCTGGCACGAGTTGCAGCCTCTTGTTCAGTTTTGAGTTTTGTAAATGAAGATTGCTGCGATTTCAATCCGCGCTGCATAGCTTCGAATTTTTCTGTCCGCAAACTTCCTGTATATTTTGAGTAATTTTGAAAATGTTTTGTTTCATAATGACGTTTAATTTTATATTCTTTGAGAACGGCTATGCTTTCATTGCAAATCAAACATAGCGCCTTGTTACTGGACTCAATTACAAAATACTGAATGTTCCACTGATCTTTGAATTTTCTGCATTCACTATCAATTTTTCGCTTCTTTTCCATACTACCAATTCACACACAAAAGCAACAATTCAAATCAAAATACTGTTATAAAGATGTCTTAAACTCAAACACGCAAAAACCCCGTTTTAAGGAGGTATGCAATATTTTATTTAACAACAGTGTCATAGGAACTGACTTGTGGTTGCGCTACTAGCCTTCTTATATATTCCAATTACTGCCATCTAGAAGTGAGTGGAAGACACCAGAACTTTCTCGAACCAACGATATTATTCTGTACGTGCTATTAGCGCCATCTGTTAGCGATAGAAGGTACTAGCTATTTCCGCTTGTGTCCACCAGATGTCGTGTCACGTTACTCCTCATGGCTTGTACTCTACGACTAATCTAGAAATTACAGATAATGACAGGAAAATTAATAATATGCAGTGTTGCCGTTTTGCGGACTTTAGTCCGATTTGCAGCTTTTTTAAACGTTGTGTACTTTTTCGGACTTTTTTTTCATCAGTGGACTATTTCACTTCTTACCACCGGCAACAATGATAATATGGTTTTGGCCCTCGGAACTTACTGGAGTAATCAGTATGGCCCTAAGGCTGGAAAGTTTGGAGACCCCTGATATAGAGTAAACCATATTTTAAATGATTTAATTTTTCTTTAAAACGTTTTGGCAATTCTTGGAACTTCTTTAATTAAAAGGCTTTCCAAACTGCCAAAATATTTTAAAGGAAAGTTCAAGGGAGTTTTCTGGTTTGGAAATTTTAAAAAATCATTTTTATTGATATTTCCACTACCTTATATTATGGAGAATATATGGGCGAAACCGTTTTTTCCCGAAAATCATTTTTTATAGTCAAAATACACAACTATCGGACCGGTCGTCCCCAAGGAATTTTGAAGGTATATGAAAGACCAATGCGGTAGAACAAAATTGTCTGGGCGTGCAGGGCTACGGGAATGGGGAAATCGGCCCCGCGGAGTTTGCGCAATGAATAGTAGGTCAGGTCCGGACTTCCATAACACTTTGTTACTATCTATAAAGTCTTTCCTCTTTATAATACACTGCGCACCAAAATTAACGCATAATTTTAAAATCATAATTTCAGTCGCAATGAAAAATTTTTTGGTTTTTATTTTGTTCTTTAACGTTGGTTTTAGAACATTTGAAATAATAAACTTTTTTTTTTGTTTGTATTGAAATAAAACAAACTGACATCATAAAGAAATAACAAAATTGAAGATTTTTAAAGTTCAAGAAAATTAAGCTAATATCGAGTATTGCATCCTCTGGCATTAATTACTGTTTGACAACGATCTCTCATACTAAGAATTGCCGTTCTTATGTGTTCTTGATCAATTTGATCCCAAATTTGAACCAATCGCAAAAACAGTTGACCTAATGTTTTTGGTGGGTTCGGTGGTTGTTGTAGTCGTCTCCCTACCATGTCCCAAACGTGTTCTATTGGGTTGAGGTCGAGAATTCTCGCTGGCCAAACCATAGCATGAATCCAAACCTCCTGACGATATTGCTGCACAATTCTTGCAATGTGTGGCCTGGCATTATCCTGCATAAGCATGAAGTTCTCCCCAACAAATAGTGCAAATGGCAAGACATGCTCTTCTTAAATGTCTGTAATGTATCTGTGTGCTGTAAGCCGCCCTCGATCTATCCGAACTAACGCCGTACGAGCCTCCAAATTAATCCCACCCCACACCATGAGCCGCCCCCATACTGTACCTACAGTCCCTACAATGTTACACTGTGCGTAGCGTTCCCCAGGCCTTCTGTACACTTTGTACCGCCTATCATCAGAAAAAAGAGAGTACCTGGTTTCATCGGTGAACAATATTCTTCCCCAAAATTTATCATTCCAAATAACATGTTCACGAGCAAAATGCAATATTTGCCTTCTATGCTCTCTGGTCAATAATGGGCCAGTAGGTGCGTTTCTAGGGCGCAGGTCGTCTGCACAAAGTCTTCTTCTTATCGTATTTTGGCTGATTCTAAAATTATAACGATCCAAAAATTCATTTGTTAGGAAAATTCCTGGTAACAACCTTTATCTCAGTGTACAAAATCTCAAAAACCGGTCTTGATCAGGAGTGGCAGTAACCAGTTACAGCAAAACGTGTTAAAACTCGAAATGGTTAACTGAGTGACATGAAACCGTTCAGCGAGTTCAACTTGAGTGTATCCTTCTTCGCGAAGAGTAACGATTCTAATACAGTCAGATTCTGACAAATTTCGATTTTCTTGCTGCTGATGGTTCATTTTAAGAGAAAACACTTATTAAACTTGAGACACTTTATTGACGATTTAGCAAAACGTATTTAAACCAAACTAAATTGGAATTAAAATGAAGAATTGCTATTATGTTTTCAATTTGTTTGCAAAAAATGGTAACTACATCAGCGTTTTTGCAATTCTACCAATACATCTTTACAATACCGGAGGTAAGAAATATACAGGGTGTCCCAAAAGTAATGGGACACAGAGCAACAGCAGGTTCCTTAGGTCAAAATAATGCAATTTACGTAAACTTGCCTTATCCGAAAGTTAATAATAACAAAGATACAGGGTGTTAAACTTTTAATTTTGCTTTCGTTTTTCTTAATAATTCTTTAACCAAATGACCTAGCGGTAAATTTGGGATCTGGGGTTTTCTAAGGCGAGAAATTTAAATTTGTCCACGCTTTTAATGTTCTACTAGAGGGCGCCATTTACGGCCTACCTCACTTGTTTTAAATGTCGTAACTTTTTTTAGGATTAGAATATTGACCTGTTTATTAAAAAATAAGTTACTATAAATGCATCTGCATCAAAAATGTATATTTTATTTAAGTCTCTACGAACAGCCGTTCTCGAGATAAACGCACTTTAATGGATCTTGCAAATTTTTTATGGAAAATAAATTTTATCCAATTGTTTTCAAACTTTGCATAGTGGTAGTTCTAAACACGCTGATCAAAAGTCTTCCACGGCACAAAACCCGAAAACACCTCTAACCCCCCCCCAAAATCACCCTCAAAGGTCACTGGGGATTTGGGGACTTTTGAGGGTGATTTTGGGGGGGTTGGAGGCGTTTTCGGGTTTTGTGCCCTAAAAGACCTTTGATCAGAGTGTTTAGAACTATCACTATATAAAGTTTAAAAACAATTGGATAAAATTTATTTTCCATAAAAAAATTGCAAGACCCTTTTAAATGCGTTTATCCGAGAACGCTTCTAGAGACTTAAATAAAGTAAACATTTTTGATGCGAATAGTTATAGTAACTTATTTTTAATAAACAGGTCAATAATATCTAAAAAAGTTACTTTTTAAAAACAAAAGTGGGGGTAGCTAACCCTCTAGTAACAAAATCAAAAGCGTGGACGAATTTAAATTTCTCTTCAAAAAACCCCAGATCCCAAATTTTGTACCGCTAAATCATTTGGTTAAAGAATTATAAAAAAGAAAAAAAAAAAAGTTTAACAACCTTATCTTTGTTTTTAAATTAACTTTCGTAAATTACATTATTATCTAAATTGCTGTTGCTTTGAACACCGTATATATCACAAAAATTAAAACATTAAAATGATTTGGTTTACCACGATTTTTAAAATTATGCGTTAATTTTGGTGCGCAGTGTATTAGTATAGATACCCAATTAAAATTTTAGAATTTTACACAATATATAAATGGGTTGGTAAACCATTGAATGAATGAATAAAATCACACACAAGAAAAATTTCTCGCAAGAAATCTTTCAAACTGTTAAAACACCTATAAATAAAAATAATTTTGACAATTTGGCAAAACAAATTTTCAAATATGTTATAAAATCTTAAGGCTTTTGTTAAAAAATCTAATCTAATGATGGTGTTAAGTAAAAAAACGCCAAGTTTAAAAAACCTGCCTCTTCTACCCCTTTGATAGGTATTAAAAATTCAGAATTTTGATTTTTGCCAGATACTTTCAAGGTATTTAAAAATTTTGCAGTTTCTAAACGTCCTTACTTGCCTCCGCATCAGTGACTTTTGCTTCCATTTAATCGATTATGTGTTCCTGGCGTGCTTCCAGATTCCAATACTTTCCCCTGTATAAATCTAACCGTGCATACGTAAAGTTTAAAGCTTTTAAACTTTTTAAACAACTTTTTTGTCCTGCCATAATAGGCAGGTATAAAGTTTAATGATTAGGGATGGAAAGACCTTTATATTTAACATTAAAAAATTGAAATGCCAGGCAAATGTCACAAGGTATTAAGTATAAAATAGGTCGAGGTTTTAATCAGACGCTTTATTCATCAGTCCTTTTAAGGGCATTGTAATGTTATATAGATAAAAAACGGCGTACAAGTTTTGAAAAAGACACAACTTTTCCTATTTTTATGTAAAACCAGCTTCTTAAACTGACTGTTTGATGAAAGTTATCACATGTCATAGGTTTTCAAATATTCAGCATTTTTTGTCTCACTCAACTGGAACAAGTCCGTTGAGTTTTCGGTGAATCCCAGATCGTTGCTGTTGACATATCCAAAGCTTTCGATCAGGTCTGGCATGACGGGCTTTTTAACAAACTTCCTTCTTACGGTCTTCCACCTAAGTTTTGCTCTTGGCTTTCCAGTTTCCTTTCTAATCGACGTATATCAGTTAGTGCAGATGGTCATTCTTCCAGCTTCTACCAAATCAATGATGGGGTGCCCCAGGGCTCAGTGCTAGCACCCACGCTGTTTCTTCTACACATTAACGTTCTTCCTCCTTCCACAATCAATCCCATTCATAGTTTTGCTGGCGATAGCACCCTCCACTCTAGTATTCAATTTCTTAAGCCACCATGTAATTCTGATTTGGAAAACCAGCGCAGTCGGCGTTACTTTTGAGAATAACCTTAACTGGCACAAACACATCACATTCTTAGAAAATATTTTTCTTCTTCCAATCTGCATACTCTGTATGTATCCCAAACCAGATCCTCTTTAGAATATAATTCCCAAGTCTGGGGAATGGCGTCCCCTACAACACTTAGCATTCTGAACTCCATTCAAAGAAGAGCCGTTCGTTTTATTAATGATCCCACGCTCTCAGAAAGGCTTTCTCTTCTTGCTCTCCGTCGCGCTGTAGGGGTCTGTAGATCTTCTATATGTATTTTCACAGCTCCAAAGAGTTGGACAGTATAATTCTTTCCCTGGCAGCTCCAAACAGAGCAACACGTAGTGCAATATCTATGTATTCTTCCCGCTTTCTTCGTTCCTTCATCCCTAAAGTGTCAAGTTTGTGAAACCTGCTGCCGCAAAAGTTTTTCCTTCTCCTCCCAATCTCAAAATATTTAAGTCCCGTGTGAACAAACTCCCTCTCGCCGTACTTAAGACACCCACGGTACGTTATTACTTAGATATCAGCCCTCGTGGGCTGTCTCAAAATAAAAAAAAACTACCTCAACCTCGTCATCTCGAAGATTTTTGTGCATTTTTTGCTAGAAAGGTTTTCGATGAAGAATGGGATACCGAAAATGAGAAGCAACCAAGGCGTAGAATTTACAGGAATTACACTGCCAATACGCGGGTATGGTTGAGTTTGTTTATTGCATCTTTATTTATATGACCTATGTCAAAGTTATCACAAAATTATGTCCTTCCCCCTCATTGGATTGACAACAACAGTAACAGACATCTTAAAAGTATACTCCCATCGTTTGTTTAAAGAAAACTGGAATGAAACTACGAACTACGACCTTGCAAAAATACTGCTGAGCTATCCAGATAAGGAAATAGCGAAGAGATGCCTTACGATGCCCAAAAGGAATCTCCGAGTATTAACCAAGGAAGTTTAAAGGTGTATTGAAGCCCAATGCTATGGCCCATTCGATCAAAAAATGTCCAGCCCAGTATGAAAATAACTGTCAGAGTTGGCCCCGCCGATTCTGCGCAATAACAAAATTCCACGAAATAATTTAATGTGTTGCCTACTTACACACTGATAAATCAGTGTGAAGTTAGCCAACACATTATAATTTTATGAGAGCCGGAGTACCGTTTTTTGGATTGATCAAAACCTTCTTATTTTAGTGATTAGTGTTTATTACATTGTGACTATAATTTTGTGTTTATTGTTTGTTACTTATAATATCGTAACAAAATGACTAGAGGTTGTATGGTTTTGTCTTGCAAATCCAAGGGTAACATACCCGTCTTTTTAACTTTAGGTAAGTATTTTTATATTTAAATTAGGAGCTTCTTATAAGACGTAACGTTAGGTAACCGAATAAATAATAATATATCAATTATAAATAATAGAAAATAAAAATTTTATAGGAAATATTAGTAAGAAAAGTAAGGCAATCTTAACTATCTTTTAGATGATTTCCACAATGTTTGTGTATTTCTGTGGATTATTAAAAAGAAATAAGGTTTACATTTAGGTACTTTTATTTCATTTAATAATTTAGTACACTCTTTTAAAGGATCAAAATTATTGATTACTGGGCAGACCAGGCAAATTTTAATATATACAGGTCCCCCTAATTGAATGAAAGGAAGTACAATTTTGGTGAGGTTTTTTGGGGCGCTGATTACAAATCTAAAAAAAAAATCAGCAATGTTTCGTTTTCGAGTTATTCATCATCAAAATTGAAAATCAAACTAACCTTATTTACACTATTCCTCCTTCTTTTTGCACAAAATTCTTGATTTTTACACTAAAATGGCACACAATATTTCACAAACACCTTTTAAAAACTTTTTTTTATGTTTATTTTACACCTTTTCTACACTTTTATTTTTTAAGCAAATATGGCTGCTGCCTTTGAACTTAAAAGTTCACAATTTAATGGAAAAAAGATGTAAAATAAATAAAAATACAAGGTTTTAAAAAGTTGTTTATAAAATATCGTGTGCCACTTTTAGTGTAAAAATCAAGAATTGTGTACAAAAAGAAGGGAGAATATAGTGAAAATGAGGTTAGTTTAATTTTCAACTTTGATGATGAAGATCTCGGAAACGAAACGTTGCCGAAAAGGTATTTTTTCAGATTTGTAATCAGCGCCCCAAAAAACCCCTGTATACCAAATTTGATCAAAATCGGAGAGGAGGCAACTTTCGAGACAATACCAATTGTTTAAAAATAAATTAGATTTTTGGTTTCTTAATCTTGCATTATCAACTTTTTAAGATCGACATACTGTACACACATAATATTTAACGGATACTGTTACAATGGATACTCAGGTATCAAAGGTTACTAACCACTGTTATTCTGTCTCATGAATGTTTGTTATTAGTGAAAAGTATATGCCTAAAAAGCAGTTATAAAAATTTTCACTTTTTAATGTACAACCAGAATCTTAGGATTAGATTAAACTCATTTACACTATATTGCCCTTCTTTTATCACAAAATTGGTGATAAGTACATAATACTATCATACAATGTTTGAAATTTATTTTAAAAAATCGTGTTTTTATTTATTTACAATGATTTTTGGTAAAAATACAAAACTTTCAAAAATATCGACCATTTAAATAGAAGGCAGTAAAGTGGCGCCATCTATTGTTTCCATATTATATCAGATGATATAAAATCTAATATTACACAATAATTTTAAATATTCTATAGTAGTATCCTTTAATAACCAACAATTTTGTGCAAAAAAAAAAACAGTGAATGTTGGAATTTGACATTTAATGATGTCAACTTTATAGATAGTAATAAAGAATTATGGAAGTCCGGCTCTGACCTACTATTCATTGCGCAAACTCCGCGGGGCCAATCCCCCGATTCCCGCTGCCCTGCACGCCTGGACAATTTTGTTCTACAGTATTGGGATTCCATACACCTTTAAACTTCCTTGGTATTAACGGGCGTTCTAACTGGCCACTGCGGGCTACAAGAACATCTATTAGTCCAATCATTATAGATTTTTTTTGTAATTAATGTTAACAAATGTCTGACTGCGCCATGAGTTCCGGAATAACCTTTAGATTACTAAAATCAAAAATGCAACCAATTTTTTTCAGGTAATTTTTTAAAACAGTGATTATTGAAAAAGGCCCCTTTTTCGTTTTTTTTATTAATAAGACCGATTGTAGAGAATTCAAAAGCCTACACAATGGATTTTGAAAAGTCCCGATCTGACCATTTTTCACCATAAAACATACCTTTTCAAAAATTTGTATCTCCCTTAATTTTTAATATTAATGGCTGATTTTTTGGAAAATAATAGTCAATGATATAAACTTTGATCTGCCAAAAAATGAAAATTGTTGCAACAATAGTTTTTATTCAATCGCACTATAAACAAATTAGGCCCCTATCTTGCAAGTGCCGTGAATATTGGACATATGGTCCGATTTAAATTTTTAGAAGGCTTTTTAAAGTTGAGATTAAAAGCTACAAATTGTATATCTCACATTTTCATATAAGTTTGGATAACATTGTTAAAAATGCTTGTGAACCTTCCTGCTGGGTTCTTCTCCACGAGTCTGATTTTCGCGAATTTTCGCTCGACGCAGGTTCACTTCACTCAACTTCAAAATGGTTTATTGTCAAGTAAAACATTACTCATAAAAAAGCTTACTTAAACAAAAAAAAAAACATTATAATAAATGGGTTCGGATTAAAAAAATAATTAAAATAAAAAAAAAAAAAAAAAAGGAAAAAGGTGCCCCTTTAAACCCTTTCCTTCCTTTCTAAACATATAAATATTTACACTGCTAAAAAAAAAAAAAACTAATAAAGCAACAAAAATTGAGAAAAGAAGAAGAGGAAAAGGGTCAAGAATTAAAAAAAAAAACACAAAAAAAAACAACATGGGTTTCATAGAAAAAATGTAAAAAAAAAAAAAAAAAAAAAAATTTTTTTTTTGAAAAAAACCAAAAGGCCTTTTTTTCCAAACCCAAAAACCCCAAAAAAAACTAACCAAAAATTTTTTAAACCCGCACCCATTTCGAGTTAAAAAAGTTTTGCAAAATTTCACCCAAAAATTTTTTCCCAACCCAAACAACCTTTTCAATATAAAATACATGGCAATGTTAAAATTTTTTTAGCCAAAAAAAGGGGTTTACAAGATTGGATGTTTAGCCCCCTATAAATTAAAGCTTTTTCTGCAAACAAACACGCATTAAAAGGGAAAAGCGCAAGAACCCAAAAGATACCCCAACGGAGTTTGGATCAACGAGGGATAGTAAGTTTCGAGACACGACTTTTAATTTCCCGGGGAAACGTTTTAACAGCATAACCCCCTCTAGATTTTTTTTTAAAAGGGAAAATGTGCTGTTCAAATTTCAAATCACATGTTAGCCCCAGAAATTTAACCGTAGGATTACTTATTGGACCCTTTTAGTTGCACATCCCTAAGCCGCACCAAAGAACATTTTTTCTTAGACACATTAGTTAGGAAATTGGGTCACACCAGTTTTAATCTTAATTAAATCTGTCTCAAGTTCTTCAATTCCCCCTCATCACGGCCGTGCCACAGAAGGGTTGTGTCGTCAGCAAAATAGTAAACTCACCCGATATGGGTAATCTGGCAAGATCATTGATATAAATTAAGAATAGCAGAGGACCTAAAACAGATCCCTGTGGAACACCCGTTGTTATTTTCATATATTCAGACTGACTGTTATTGAACAGGACACACTGATAACGATCCGAGAGGTAAGAAAAAACCATTCCCAAGATTTTCCTCTAAATCCATAGATTCAAGCTTGCTCAGCAGTACTATGTGTTTCTACACAGTCAAAAGCTTTAGTGAGATCACAGAATACAGCCGAAGCACCCTCTCCATCATTTAGGCTCAGATAAAGGCTGTTAAGAAAAGAAAACACTGCATCACAGGTATTTGTGTCTTCCAGAAACCCGAACTGGGCAAGAGAAAGTATTTTTAACAATTTTTTCCAAACTTATTTAAAAATATGAAAAATACAATTTGTCGTTAACTATATTAAATCAATCGCAGTAAATCTTCCGCCTACAAAAGAAAAAACCTACTGAGGTCTAGGTGCTGTGGTATTACCACCCTCTGAAACTTTCAGACAGATCGTAGAATTTCCGGTGGTTTACGTAAATTTAATAAATAACTGCTTTGCTTGGGAAATCAATAAAGTAAGTGGGAGAATTTTTTTTGTTTTAATTATTTCTATACTTTTACCACCCAAGGAAGTTTAAAAGTGTATGGAAGCCCAATGCTATGGCCCATTCGATCAAAAAATGTCCAGCCCAGTATGAAAATAACTGTCAGAGTTGGCCCCGCCGATTTTGCGCAATAACGAAATTCCACGAAATAATTTAATGTGTTGCCTACTTACACACTGATAAATCAGTGTGTAGTTAGGCAACACATTATACTTTTATGAGAGCCGTATTAGTTTCGATTATTTTGCTTTGTGTGATTATATTTTGTGGTTGCAGAAGTTTTTTGGATTGATAAAAACCTTCTTATTTTAGTGACTAGTGTTTATTAAATTGTGACTATAATTTTGTGTTTATTGTTTGTTACTTATAATATCGTAACAAAATGACTAGAGGTTGTATGGTTTTGTCTTGCAAATCTAAGGGTAACATACCCGGCATTTTTTACTGTCTTTTATTTAAATTAGGTGCTTCTTATGAGACGTAACGTTAGGTAACCGAATAAATAATAATATATCAATTATGAATAATAGAAAATAAAAATTTCATAGGAAATAGCAGTGAGAAAAGTAAGGCAATCTTAACTATCTTTTATATGATTTTCACAATGTTTATGTATTTCTGTGGATTATTAAAAAGAAATAAGGTTTACATTTAGGTACTTTTATTTCATTTAATAATTTAGTACATTCTTTTAAAGGATTAAAATTATTAATTACTGGGCAGACCAGGCAAATTTTAATATATACAGATCCCTCTAATTAAATAAAAGAAAGAACAATTTTATGTTAAAGTTTCTTTTGCTTTCTGTATTGTTTAAAAGAAATTAGATTTTGTTTCTTAAACTTACATTATCAACTTTTAAGCTGACATACTGTAGACACATAATATTTAACGGATACTGTTACAATGGATACCTAGGTACCAAGGTTACTTAACATTTTTAACCACTGTTATTCTGTCTTATGAATGTTTGTTATTAGTGAAAAGTATATGCCTAAAAAGCAGATTTTTTTTAATGTACAGGTTTTTCCCGTATAATTCCACCTTTAAAATTTTATTTTATAGATAAAAAAAATAGTTATATGAAAGTTGCAGGATTTTCATAAGATTTCAGGGCTGTAAGATTAGAAAACAAATGTATAAGAAAAATTTTAACAAATACTATCAATTTCGTTTATTTTAAATGAAAGTTTATATATTTGAAAATTACAAATTTGCTTTTCAATCTGTTCCTTTTAAATGATAGTATGTATATATATTATATATATATATTCTATTAACATATATAATCTATAATATTGATTATATATATATATATATATCTATAAAAATAAGATTTAATCAATTATCGGATAAACTGACAATCTAAGATTAGTTAAATCATTTAATATTTTGTTCTTATATCCAAATGGGTTAGTCAAAAACTATCAACAATTTTGGAAATTATTTTTAAAAATCATTTATTACAATATTTTTTAAAAATAAAAACTTCCAAAAATATCGACCATTTAAATAGAAGGCTGTAAAGTGGCGCCATCTGTTCTTTCCATATTATATCAGATGATATAAAATCAAGTATTACACAATAATTTTAAATATTCTATGGAAGTATCGTTTAATAACAAACAATTTTGTGCAAAAAATAAAAAAAAAAACAGGTAATGCTTGAATTTGACATTTGATGATGTCAACTTTATAGATAGTAACGAAGAATTATGGAAGTCCGGCTCTGACGTACTATTCATTGCGCAAACTTCGCGGGGCCAATCCCCCTATTCCCGCTGCCCTGCACGCCTGGACAATTTTGTTCTACAGTATTGGGCTTCCATACACCTTTAAACTTCCTTGTTACCACCACATAAACAATAAATTTTCTTTTTTTTTCAGATACCACAGAAGCATCTAAACCAACCACTCCTGTCACCGAACAAGTGTTGGATAAGACCACTGAAAAATATATCGAAAGTAGTATCAAGAATGCGTTGCGATTTCTTATTTCTCAAAGGTAAACTACAGAAAAATCTAAACTAAAGATAATCCGGACTCGTAATCCGATAAATAGAAATTGATTCCCTGGATTCGAGTCCTTTTTTCTTGAAAAAAAGAGGATCTGGATCGGTAAATCGATTCCTTTTCTGAGGGATTCATCCCAGCTGTGCACCAGGAAACAATAATATAGAAATGTATTTATAATAAATACATTTTATTTTCCAGAGAGACGGACTGGGGTTGGAGAAATGACACCCCCAAAGTTTTAACTGCCCTCAAACTCTTACACATATATGAAGATGTTTTGGAAGGGCTGTTACCAAGTGCCTTTGAAATGCAACTTTCAAGTAAGCAGATGGAAGTTGAAATTGTTATCATGTTGTGGAGGTAAGTTTTTAAGTTGTTTAGTGAATATTGACTATGCGCTAATTATTTATTGATAAGTTTTACAAAATAACTGCGGTTTATTGACTAAATTGCAAAAACATGCTATTTTAGAACAATTTATACTCGACAGTGGCGTATATTGACTATAAAAAGGGGGCTCAATTGCTTGATTTAAAAATCAACTAAAATAATTTATGTAAAAATTTACGTTATTATCCAAATTTTTTAAAATTGTTTCGCCTTTTTTGGGGGTTTCTATAGGATTCACACTAAACATTATACGCTTTGTGTGCAGTGTACTCTTCTGGATTTTTTAATTTAGGTATGCAGCAATTTCTGAAGGCATTTTACCTATTGAATTTATTCCCACATATTGCATACTGCATGCTCCTTGTTTATACTGGACAAAAAAACGTCTGTGTGGGGTATGTGGTTTTCGAAAATTTGCATATTTACGGTACAATTGCAGATAAAGTCCGTTATTTGTTTCATCGGACACTACAAAGATTCTGGAAGTGTTATTTTTACTGTCAGGAATTTTCACCACTATCAAATTTTCATTATCCTGTATGTCATCAATCATTATTTTTGTAAGTTCATCTCTCCTACAAGCACCGACTAATCCAAAAATTGTAGCAACTTTCATTAGAAGGTAAATATTATCAGGTGCTTCTTTCATGAATCTTGAAACTTCTTCTTTGCTGAAAGTTTTTGATTTTTTGGCCGGTATCCCACGTTTTGGTGTTTAAGTAGTGATGTTGCTTGAAATATGAACTTAAATCAAGGTTCCTTTTCACTTTGAGGACACATTTTAACATAGAGTACTTACTCCATAAAGTATTAGGTTTATATGTTTTTTGCAAATCCGCAAAATAGGCCAAGAACACTTCTTCCTTAATACTTTTTGTCCCCTTGCTGGAGCACCAGTTTTCGAAATGACTATATTGATTCTCATATTTTTCACGAGATTTTGCTGGTAATAAATTCAAACTTACGGTATTTGCTGCATCCAGGATAGAATCTGGTAGCTCCTCATCGGAACTACTCATTTTAAATAATTATTTTTGTCGGATTTTTATTTAATTAAAAAAGATACTATGACGCCTTTTCATTAAAAATGCTTGTTTGTATTGAAATTCATTTGTGCAATTGCTTGTTCATATGGAAACGAAGAAAAAATTTGACATGTGTTAAAATCACCAAGATTACATATTGTTGCTTGACTTGTCATAATCATTTATTATTATTATACAGGGTAATTAAAAAAAATGTATTTTTTTTGTGCTCCTGTTGAAATATTGAAAATTACGAAATAACAAGAAAAAAGAGAATAAACTAAAACTTGCAATGGCTTCGTATATTGCCTACAATTACTAAAATACATATAAATCTTGCTTATCTGTAAGATTTTAGAGTAGTATTATTTTTCCGCACGGCGTGCAGAAAAATTCACTTTCCCGCACGCCGTGCGGAAAAGTGCAACTTTGCGCACTCAAATGCGTGCGGAAAATTAAATTTATTTGATAATCTGAGCTTTACTTTAAAAATATTTCAAAAAAATCCTAAAAAGGGTAGTTTTTACTGTTTTAAGGGTGTTTCAGAAATTTCTGACATTAAAATCGTAATCAGTGACCCAAAAAAATCCACCGGTACCTATTTTTATGAAAATCCATTCAATATTGCTCGAGATATTCAATATTTTTTTTATTTTTGGCCAAAATAATAGTTTGGCCAATTTTTTTTTGGCCCCCAACCCAGAACCCAAAATTTTTTTTAATTCCCCCCTAATATCGGGAACCTTTTTGAAATTTTTTTTTAAAAAATATTCAGTTGATCTGATTTGCCCGAAATTACTGCTTCATTTTACAAAAAAATTTACCTCATTTCCTGTACTAAATGGACGACATTTAAAAGAGCTTTAAATTTTCTTTTAAACTAGTACACTCTTTCGATAAAAGACGTGAAAGATCTTCCCCCTCCCTTATTATTAAAAAAAATTATGGCTGTTACTTAATGGTATGTCATAATTTGAAGGGGGGGTTTTGGGGCTTTTTTTAATCGAAAATTTCCCTAAAACGGGGCCCCCCAAAATTTTTCTTAGTTTTAAGATACGGGGTTTTAAAGTTTTAATTTTCTTTTTTTTTTTTTAATTTTTTCTTTCCCCAAAGACCTAGGGGTTTTAAAAAATTTTAAAAGGGTTTTTTTAAGGGGAAAAATTTTTGTCCACGCTTTTGATTTTGCAAAATAGGGGGAGCTAGGCCCCCTTGTTTTAGATGCCCAAAATTTTTTTTAACTTAGAAATTGACCTGTTTATTAAAAAAAAAGTTCTATTATCTGCATCAAAAATGTATACTTTATTTAAGTGTCTAGGAGTTTTTTAGATAAAACATTTTAAAAATTTTTTTAAAAAGGGTTTTTTTGGGTTTTTTAAATTTTTTCATAGGGGGCCCCAAACGGTGATAAAAAAATTTTGGGGAAAAACCCCCAAAATGTTTCCAACCCCCCAAAACACCCCCAAAAGTCACTGGGGAATTGGGGACCTCTGAGGGTGATTTTAGGGGGGGGGGTTTTGGCTTTTTTGCCCGAAAGTTTTATCATCGTGTTAAAAAAATTTCACTATAAAAATTTTTAAAAAAATTTGGGCCCAAAAAATTGTTTCCAAAAAAAAAAATTTGGGATCCTTTAAAGTGTGTTTATCTGGGGAACCCCCCAGGACTTAAAAAAAATATATTTTTTTTATGCAGATAAAATTTTAGTAACTTTTTTTTAAAAAAGGGGGTTAAATTTTAAAAAAAAAGTTACGACATCTAAAACAAGTGATGGGGTACTGGCGCCCTCTACTAGAAAAATCAAAAGCGTGGACAATTTAAATTTCTCGAAAACCCCGATCCCAAATTTTTAGGGGTATTTGGTTAAAAAAATTAAAAAACAAAAAAATTAAAAATTTAAAACCCCCTTATCTTAATAACTAAGCTTTTTTAAAACGTTTATATAAATTTTTTGATTTAAAACGATCCAAAAAAGCCTTTAAAACACCCTGTATATAGCTAATTTTAAAGATAAAATAGGTTTTTAATTTACCGTTGCGGTTACATTAAAAAACTTGAAAATAATTTCTATCTATTTTCCTTGACCACTTTTACTAAAAACATTCCTTCCCCAACAATGTGCAATAAATAGTTTCCGAGGTACAGCCGGCGTCTTTTCTTATTTGGACATCCGGTATATAGTGCGTTTAGGCCAAATAGTTTTTGGTCACCTCTGATGCGCAATCACTACCAATATTTGTAAAAACAAACCTAACTTTAAATTTGTCACAGTCACTTTGACATTATGGATAATTCAAATGTATAATTTAAGCAAAATCATAATTTTCCAAATTATTTCCTGGAAGTACATATCGTGTAGTTCATTTAACCAAACATCTGTAGATAATGAAGGCAAAGCTGAGGGACGTATAATAGGTGGATTTCCTTGTTCAACTGAAGAGTTTTCCTTTATGGTACTGATTTATGAAAAAGGTAGAGACGGAAAGGAAAAGAACATGCGGAGGAAGCCTAATTGATCCCTATTGGGTTTTAACAGCGGCACACTGTTTAGAAGAGAGAACGGGATATTTGGTATTAGCAAGTATAAATGATGCTTCGGGAAAACCCAAGTTGGTAGAATCGGCCGAATATTATGTAAACCCAAATTTTGTCAAAAGTACTTTAAAGAACGACGTGGGCCTAATAAAATTAAAAAAACGCATAGACAAGTCCGTCCGCTACATAGATCTTCCCTCGAAGCAAATTGAAACAAGTCAACTAAATAAAATGTGCCAAAAAGCATTAATTATGGGATGGGGTTATACCAATTTTGAAAAAAAAATTCTACCGGATCTCTCCAGCTACAGTGCACGTTTTTACCCATCCTACCATATGAAGAGTGTAAAGAGAATTTTGGTTACTACGGGATAGACATATTAGAGTCCCCAAATTTTGTCACTATCCAAAAAGGGCAGGCATGTCAAGGGATTCGGGGGGCCCCCATTTTTTGGGTCGTTCAAACGGGTATTATTTCCTGGGGGATCGAATGTGGTGTTCCAACGAATCCAGGAGTTTATACCCGTGTAGACGCACATTTGGACTTTATTAATAGTATTAGAAAAAACTCTGAAAAACAAATAAATACTCCTTATATTTTATTAGGTTTTATTGCTAATGTATTTTTGCTTTTTGTACATTTTCTTTAATAATGCAAAAGCTGTTCTTTCTCGTAATGTTTAAAATAAAAGGTTCAATAAAAAGATGCATTGTTTTATGTTTAATAAGTTATTTTATACAAGGTGTAAAAAGTATGTAGCTCACGATTTTAATAGACGATAGTAGAGCTTAAAACAAGTAAAAAAAGGGAAAAACACAAGGGTATATAAAGAGTTAATTGTTTTCGAAATATGGCTTTTCAAAGTTTAAAAAATTTGGCAACACAGCGACCGCTTTATCATATCAAGTCAAACGACGAACGTTTTTTGCGAGCTCCAAAAAATTAGAATGTAATAGAAATTACTTTTTGCAATTAATTTTGATATTTAATTAAAAATTAAATTCAAGTAAAAAACAATAAATTATAGTTTGGCTTATTTACCTTTTTTTTTTTGATAGAATGCAGCTCCGCAGCTCTAGGGTTGCCGCGAGACACGAGATACGAGACGTCTCGTCTCGAAGCCATTTTGTCTCGTCTCGAGAGCATTTTGTCTCAAAAATTTGGCGAACGAGACGAGATAAAATCCTTCGAGACAAGCTCGAGACGAGACGAGACGAGACAAACTCGAAAAATTTTAATGACAAAACTTAAGTGAACAACTTTAATAAATCTCCAACAATATATTTATATTTTAAGAATTATACATGTTATTTAAGATTTAGTGTTACAAACTTGCATCAGTTGGTCTTGCAAAAAAAAATTTTTATAAACATAGGTCAAGGGGAAGCATC
>JAHBCN010012784.1:0-25739 GCA_019359885.1 Listronotus oregonensis
TATATATATATATATATATATATATATATATATATATATATATTATATATATATATATATATATATATATATATATATATATATATATATATATATATATATATATATATATATGTATACCTAATACCCTTTACCTCCGGGTAATAAGATAGGCGGACTGACCTCCACCTAAATCATTAGTCAGAATTTAATGATTTTCCTATATTTGGAAACCCAAAAACCCATTTTGCAAAAGAAGGGTAGTGATTTTAATGATTAAATTTTTATATATACTACCTAATAAATTTCTATTCCCTGTTACCTCTATTCCATATACAATTTATGAGAAATAAACTTAGCTTTAATACCTCCAGCGGTATTGCCAGATCTGTGGAGGCCACTATGTACAATTATTAACTTTCCTTTTTATATATATTTAATATAATTATTTTAATTTATTTGTAATAATGTACTTAATGCTTAGTGTTGATATAAAGACAAAAGAGTGCAACACGTTATTACCAAAATAGAAAAAAAATTAAAGGTACAGAAAGATATATTCCATATAATAGTATATTGTTTTATTAGGAGAAAAAGTGACACTTTTTAAAGCGAGGTTATAGGATCTACAACCAAGCCATAAAAAGTTACTTTTTTTCCGAATTAAACATGCTATTTGTTCTTTAAACGTTTAAATTTCAAGTAATTTACAAATTATTAGGTAATTTGCATTACGCACGTGGCCGCAAAAATTACTTTATTAACGGCGCGGCGTCCGAAAAATAAAGTAATTTCTTTAGACCGATACTTAAATTAGGTTACCATTGAAAACAATGCAATTTAAAAATGTCATATTAAAAATGACATTTGTCATAATATTTTCTGTCATTGACAAGTGGAGTAGTGGATACTACATATTTTTGAGTTTTAATTAGAAATTTGTAAGTTTGTGGTTGATTTTTACTTTTTCTATTAGTAAAACAAGCTATTTTTTCTTGAAAAGTTTAAATTTAAAACAATTTACATATAATTATATTTGCATTACATTTACTGCTGGCGCCTGAAAAGTAAAACAATAAAGTAGAACTTTAACATTACGAAGTCCGTCTACAAATGTTGTGTTTTCTGACGTTTGAAGAAACATTCTTTTATTATTTATTTAAAGTTTAGTTGCCCTAAGAACCACCAACCAGTGATTGATATTCCTCTTTTTTCATATTTAGATATAGAAATAAGGGCGAAATCTGGCCAGTCAGATGGAATTATCTTCTTTCTCTTAACATTATTTACCATTAAAAGACTTATTTAAATTGCCAGTTTTATTTATTTTTTATTTAAAAAGCAAACAAAATGTTAAATCATATAACAATATAGATATAGAACAAAAGTAAACAATAAACCAATGTTTATATCCTAACGTTACCTATACTACAACTAGATAACTCGAAAGTTGAGACTTTAAGATAACTTTACAGAGTCTACAACAAATGGTCTTATATTTTATTTGCAACTTGTAGGTTACTCTTATCTCGACAACGGGTGTCAACGTCACATATGAGTTACCTACGTCTTGCATTGAAAAGAGTACCTAGTTTATAATATGTTCATGTCTGTATGAAGTTAACCAAGAATTGATAATTTTTGAGTTAGCTTGTTGTAGTATTGAGGAAGCAAAAAACCATCTACAATATTAATTTAAAAAAATGCTAGACAATTCTTCTAAATATAAAAAGAAATTTGGCTCTAAATTTTACATCAGCTTCATCGGTTTTTCAACTTTATTAAGTGTTGTATCTTTGACTTTATAATAGGCACAGATCGGTTAATATTAGTAACTTGAATAAATTCCTTTATCTGATTAGAGGTTGGGTAAGTACCTTGGATTATAAGGCTGTCAAAATGATTCTGAAGTAGATTAAGCTCGTCAGTTTTCCAACCTAAAAAAAACACAATTGTGTGTGTGTAAATTTAATTAATTAAAACTTGATAAATATTTCTTATTGGTTAAGGACACGTACAATTTTTTTGATTTCTTGATTTTTGTCTCTTAGGTATCGCTTCTTTAGTTAGAGCAACATCCTCGTCACGGTCATAGATATCTAATAAAATAAAAATTTACAAGTTAGGCTAGCATACCGAACCACAATTATAATAAACCGTAACGCTCTTTAGTTAAAAATATTACAAAGCTTACCACGATTATCTAACCCATTATCTCCTGAGGAAGGATTTTCTTCCCGATTTCTAACTGGTGGTACATTTTTATCTAAAAAATATTCGTTAATACTTAGCTATTGATTACAAAAACCATAATAAATGTTTAATAAATTCGTTACCTGTTTGCTTCCCATCCTCTACATATTCATTAGGATCAACCTCAATCTCTGACAGATTCTTTCCTTTGTACTCCGTTGGAACTCCTTTTTCCATCATGATAGTAATTTTACTACTCTGGCTGTCTGATATATATCAACTGGTAATCTAAAATAAAAATTCGTCCGTAAGGCTCAACTAACACTGATTTTCCTATATTAATTTCTTAATATATCGATTTAGGCATAAAACACATAAGGGAATAATTTTAATTAATTCCGAGCAAAATTATATTTTTATTAAAAATTAAACGAAATTCGTATAGGACTACCTAATTATCTATCTAACCATTTATCTATATACAGATTTTTGTCTAAAATAATAAAAAATCAGAAATTTACCGTGTAGTAGGATAACTTCAAAAGTACTTTAGGCAAGGTAAACAAATGTTCGTCATTTAATTTTTGATAATATGAAAATGAATATGTTTAACAAAAATTTTAATTTTTTGTTAACCCCATTGGGTCAAGTATAAAATTTTGATGAAAACACGTATGTCGAAAAAATTTAGGTATTTACCAAAATAAGGAAAATATCTGATATTTTTTATTTGTCCCCCAATTTGAAAAGGATGAATTGCGCAGGAGCCAGGTCAGTTAATTGGTCAATTTGGCAAGTTGACTCGTCAGTAATTAAAGTAGGTCTTTTGAAATAGTTAATGTTCATAAATTTATATATCTTGGACTTCAAGATTTGCTTTTTTATTTTTCAAACACTTAAATTGGATAGATGGAATTACAAAATAACTGGAAACTAGCTTACTCATAGAACTCCTCATGCGTTCTTTCTGTGTGGCCCATGAACTTAGAAAATTGCTTGCAGTCACTTTTAGACATGCTAAGAACTTGCATAGCTGTCGCAATATGCTTACGAAGTCTATTGCTAGAAATAGCCGCTGGATTTTCTAGTTTAATTTTTTTGGTCAAGCTTCTAATTGCAACATCTCCTTGGGCCCATTTGAGCCTACTTTTAGGGATTGCGAACATATATGGATTGTCTGGCGAAATATATTTATTTCTGTTTCTAAGTATCACATTCATAAAGTTTTGTAACAACGATGGAACCAATATGACAACAGCTCGGGATCCCTTTCCTCCATTTACAACTCTTTTATAATGTTTTGTCAGAATTTTTTCACTTTCTGTTAGGGCAGCCTCGAAGTCCTGAAAGTCGGTTTTCCTCTCCGAGTTATAATCCTCTACTTTTAAGTACTGCACATCACCAATCCTCCGCCTGTTAAAAAGGATTAATAGGGCTAAAGTACATTGAACCAAAAGTTTATAGGTTTCATTTGAGTCTGTATTTTCAAGAAATTCCTTTTCGCACTCTTTTGCGTACTTAAGAGTTTCTTCTCTGAATTTTTTTACATCACTGATTAGTGGTACTAAAAGTGGTTTCTGCCAACGTTTTTCATTCATGTCTTTGTTCGCCACTGATGAAATTTCTGTATTCCATCTTGCTTCAACCAGCTTCTTAAAATTTTTTATATTTCGACGCCACTCTAAAGATTCTTCTTGCGATTTACATTGAAAACCTTTACAGCCTTTTAATATTAAATGAACTAATTCATCATATATAACTTTTAGAGATGTACCTATATGCATAGCTACACTGGGAGCTTCATATGTCTTATTTATAGGGTCATATCCCTTCTGGTCTAAGAAGATCTTTGAACTGGACATCGGGATCATTTACATTAGCCCTATAAGCAATCAACAAACGGGCAAGTTCTCTTATTTTATTACTGCAGGAATACTCTTTTCGCTCTCTTTTTTGTGACTTTAAATATGATTCTCCATACTGAGCTATTAAGAGATCTTTTTTAGCTACGAATGATATTTCGTCACCTCTCATCATATTGAAAACCTAAAAATAGTAATATGTTTACTTATCTTGCATTAGCAAAACAAACCTAGAACTAAATAAACTATAATGAATCCGCTACATATACAGTCACGAGTTGGCATAATACTGGAGCACGTCCTGTAGACATGGTGCGGAAATTTTAACAATATTTGGCAAAAAAATGACGCGGGACCAAAAACAACCCCTGTCAAAAATAAAACTATTAAAAACTACACCTGTCAAAAACGACATCTATCGAACATAAAATCTGCCAAACAAAACATCGGTCAAAAATGACATCTGTAAAAAATTATACTTTTTAAAAATGATATCTGCCAAAAATTTCATTGGTCAAAAATGAAATCTATCAAAGTTTAAAAATTAAGAAACATCAGCATTTCAAAATAAATGTATAATATACATATTTATATCTAAAAAATACCTGTTCTTTAATTTCTAACTTAGAAATTACATCAGTCGGGTCCAGGGCACATGCCACTGCTGTTTGTGAACAAGCCACATGATTGACTTTGAATTGGGCGTCGCCACCAACTGATATTTTCTTAACACCGCAAGTCTTCGAGTGGCGTACTAAGAAATGTTTTGTGTATACTGCTTTACAGTATACACATGGATAATAATTAGTATCTTTGTCTTCAGACTTTTGTCTCTTTGGGCGAATTGTTCCTTTTAAGAAAAGGTCAAAATTGGAATGATTTCTTAGTAGGCCAAGAGCGTGTTTTCTTTCTTTTGATTTGACGGGAAAATCTAATGCATCTTTAACCTTTTTTTCGTGGTTATGGTGTCTGACTAAATGCCTGACAAAATTTCTTGATGCAACATCTTCGTTACAAAAGATACAATACATCAGTTTGTTTCGATAATTTTTGTCTCTCTGAAATTAAATAAATTAAAATACTTATTCTAACTTTAACTACCACTACATAATGATATGGAAAACTCTACAATAATTTAAGTTAAATCTCAATAAAGTATTAGCAGGTAAACTAGGAAAATATTTTTTCGCATGACAAGGTAGTTACCATAAGTTTGAAGATTAATTTTCGAAACAACGCTGTTTGACATTGCATTTATGGTTCTGATGCCACGTAAAAATGTATGGCTTCCCCAAGGGAAAGACATGATTTAAAATAAGTAGTTATTTATATAAATTCCATGGCGGCATTATCGAGGTATCTAAAAGTGCAGTGTGATTGCATATTTCGATATCTAGGCAAAGTTAACGGTATACAGGGTTAGGGGTTAAACATTTTTAAATCCTACCCCCAAGGTTCATGGTACTTGGGATTTATGAATACGTTGCCTGTGTTAAGAAAAAAAATCAACAAAGGGAAAAAAGATAAACACACGGAATCAGCAAAAACTAAATTTTAACTAACCATAAAAAAAGATTTTATAGTAATATTGATTGAGAGTATTACTATTAGTTTAAATATAAGTTTTATTATACTTTAATAAAATGGTTAAAACTTATTTATTTTCTACATCCAAAGATTTAAATAACTGTTAGACTTCGATGGTAAGGTAACCAGGAGAGTATAAATATGTAAAATAAAATACAAAATCCCACCTGTGCTTTTAATTTTTCAGAGAGTGGTTGAGCATCATTTACATTTGATTGAAGTTGCTGTTTATTAGTTTCTAAACTGAAGTGGACTGAATCATCTTCTGTTTCACTAGAAAATTCGTCAATATCAAAATCTTTATCTACTTCATCGTCAGTTAATATACAACTGTTGGTTGATTCTGAGAAACTAAACACATCAAGATCTCTTTCACTAGGATTTTTCTTCTTATTATGAAGATTGATGTCATCAGACTTTGCCAAGGCCCGAAAATCATCTGTTTTGCTATTGTAGCTTTCTAAATCGCATGTGCTAGTATCAACTTTACAATAATTTAAATCTGCGTTAATATTCTTTTTGAATTTATCCCTGTTATGGTATAGAGAAGGAAGTATATTTATTTCAGGCGAGAAACTACATTCACTTATCTCCGGTGCAGCCTAAAAGTAATACAATTTTTTGGTGGTGTTCGGAATATGTCTAAGGAATAAATACCCTAACGAGATAACAATATAATTTTTTTTTAATATTGATGTGGTTGTGTGTTACATTTAAAGAATGCATTAAACTTTAGCTTTCAAACAAAAATTTTCGATCGGTTTACATTTACCGTTTAATGCATGGCTGAACTGTCAGTAGTGACAAAGAAACATAACCACGACCATTGGAAATTGCTGTGAACTATTTTGTTTTTGCAATAAGAAATGTAGGAACAACTTGTTAAAAGATATTATTTGTCTTTGCATATAGTTACTTTTTAAACTATATAGATGCGCTTTTTACTTAAGAACATGGTGCAGAAAACCAGTAATGAGTATATCTGCCTGTTTCTGAGTGATATAGGTTGCAACATAAATTGATTAAAAAGAGACAAAATTGACCAATCGAGAGTCCCATATTATGACGTTTAAGAACTGTGAGTATTATAATACTTATTCGAATTGGGTACACCTGCCACTGATTTCGATTACAAAAAAAAAGGTACCCTTCGATCCCTACGAACATTGGTCCGATAATGCTTCGTTACTGAAATAAAATGTTTCCTTTTTTCCAATTTATATTAGCCAATAGAATATTTACATTCAAATTTAATATTTTTATTCATGGGTAAATACAAAATGTTAGTATATCTCTTGGCACAGAACAAATTGCATTTAAAATGTTCTATTCATTTTGATGGATACTACTTACAAAATGGTTTTTGGTCACGAGAAAGAAAATTATAATAATTCAAATTTTAAACTAACAAAGTAAAATGTGGTATTTTCTATCTTAGGAGAAAAAACCGTGTTTTAAAAAATTACCTGGCAGTATCCTCAAAATCAGATTTTACCCAAAATATGCCTTTTATAGGATATTTTGTAATAAACATATAACAAGAAAATGAATACAGTTTTTAAGTACTAAAATAAAAATCGGAAATTTGATACCCTGTATATCAAAGAAACAAAGCGTTGTCGTACCGAAGGACTGTTCAATATATTTTTTTAAAAATCGATAAGAAATATTGACATTGTTGAATATATTTTTGAAAAAAAATCAATAGTTTTTTAAACTTAGTTGTTGTTAGGAAATTTTCATTATTGTACTGTAAGGAAATGTTATTTGTGAATTTAAAAAAAAAGTTGTTTATAATAATTTGACTTTTAAAAACATTTCGATTTTTGGAAAGATAGTATGTATACCTCGTAGGAAAAGGCACGTTACCCGACTTCGTATTGCCAGTCTTGGCTTACGCCTGGACAGGCAATCTTTACAGTCGTCCTGGAATGTTCAGCTTTTCCTACTAGATATACAATAAACTATTTACATGATATCCAATAATCTGGTAATTTTTTAAACATCTTGTATTAAAAGAGGTAATATATTTTTTTACTACTACCTGATTTAACAATTCAGATTCTGTAGAATCGGTATCAGATACATGACTACAGTTACAGTCATCTAAACCTAAACAAACTTTTTTGGTTGTTTGGTAACTTCCTTCGAAATTAGTAGTTTCCAATACAGCTTTGAATTTATTATCGGCTTTGTCTAAAATAAAAAATATTGGTCTGGCAAGTTTCACAATAGTTTAAAAAATTTCCATGGGACAAAAACTGATATTTGCACTTTGTGGATTAAAAATGTTTTTTTTATTTTTAGTGACAAACGTGTTACGCTTGGAAAAGAACTAAAAATTAACATAATGAAAATTTATTTATTATAATAAAACAAGCATTAGTGACAATACAAATAGTATAACTAGAAAGGATAGGAAACTAGAAACTTATAAAATTAATATTAAATAAAATTCATATATTTGACTTAACTTTTATAGTTGTAAAGTTCAAAGTATACAAGAAAATGCAAATATCATAAGACTAAGGCATATTCATAATTTAATCCCTTGTTTTATTGTTGCCTTAATATTAGCCACTGGCAACTTCAATTGACGTTTAGAGTAATTTCTAATAAATAAATACATTTTTAGCCCTTTACAATCTGAGCATGTGGTTAACTACACATTGATTAAAATACTTTGAAAAGATAGCCGTACTTATTAAAAAGGGGAAAAAGTTACTGTTTTAGAAATATAGTTTAGTAAAAATATCTACCTCTTTATTTGTTTTCAATTTTCTAGTAAAAAAAAAAAAACAGATATGTTACTTTAAACGAGTGATCTTTCTATAAATTGTAATTTGGCAGCTAAGACATAAACATCTTTTTAAAAGAAATTGAGTAAGCTCCTTTAACGATTAATTGAGGATTTATATAGCAATTAATTTTAGTATTAGGAGTAAGAATAAGATTTAAGAATGAAATTTTTTGTCACTTTTTTTCTAACCACTGGGATCTTTTGTAACATTTTGCATAAACAACCTGAATCTCTCTAATAAATTCAAAAATGATTTAAATGGAAAAGACACATTTGTTGGGTTAAGTACTCAAAATCTGTCAGATTTAAGATTTTAAACGAGCTAATGCGATAACGTTAAGTTATCTTTCCTATTTCTTTTTCTTAATATTTAAATTAAACTTATGTATAACCATAATAGGTTTATAACTTACCTTTATCTCGAGCCATATTAACAATTAACAAGCTTCTTTTACCCATTTAAATTGAAAAATGGTTACACTTAAAATATCACTCGAATTCACCATATCTAAATGAAAACTAACGTCACAAATAAATATCTAAAAATAACCTAAATGGTACGCGGGAATACCAAGGCTTTTAATGCGGCGTTGCCAAAATCGGAGGGTACTAATATGGCTTCTTATGATGGATGAGCAGATATAAGGACCGGATGCAGCAACGACGGCAAGTTCTCGAAATTAAAAACCGATGTCAGCGCCGGCGGAAAATTCATGAACTAAGCACCCAAAAGTATAGATATATATATGTGAAGTGACCTCCACTAAAATTTTTGACAAAATGCAGTACTTACCATCTAGTAGTGGAAGGCAGAAAAAAACGGGCTAAACTTTGTGCCCTCCGATTTCGGAGGGAAGTAGGTTATATATGAGGTCACAACGACGTGTATATATGTATTTTGGTGGTCAAAAAGACGCTTTATACGTATATATATATATATATATATATATATATATATATATATATATATATATATATATATATATATATATATATATATATATATATATATATATATATATATATATATATATATAATATATATATATATATATTATATACTAAATTTCCCTTGTTAATTCATTTTACATGGTTTGCTTTACACAAAAACAACAGAAACTACATAACACATGAAGGCACGCATTCCCATCTAACGCAAAATGGGAAAAATATCTATTCGAAATATCACAAAATAAGTAAAATTAGGACAGGCATATCCTCCTACGGTCGTAAATTGATTAATTTTTGGCACATTCTATTTTTCAGCTACTTCCACAAAATCTAAAATTATACTAAAAATATATTTACTTTTAAAATGTTTCTATTCATCAAAGCAATATTACAAAAACAATTTTGGTGACACGATTGTCTAATCGATTAGTTACGGGTCCGTCTATAACCTCTTCTGTTTTTGAGTGCAGCAGTAACTTGTATATAAATGAAAATATTATACATGACAAAAATAATAATAATTTAAATCGTAACTTCTAAATAATTTACCATGTATTGTTAAATAACATATTTGCAAATTTACTCCAACCTTTAGACGTGTGTAACCCTGACTGGGTGGTTAACATTAACACATTATTTGTCCTTTTGTCATGATGTCAGGTTAAGTTTGATATATTCCAAATTTAATATGTATTTCTTTGGAGATAAGATATTAATCAGCCAGTAAAATTTTTTGATATCATTGGGGTAAAGCTTATTTGCTATCAAATGGTAAAAACACTTCTTTACCACTGCGTCAAAGTCCGAACCACAGTGTGTGGTGTACCGGAAAATCGGGTAAAAATTGGAAGAGTGTGTTTATATATTTAATCTGCTTTTTAGTCAATACCAATTTTTACCTGCTTTCTATATTCCGGGTTCATAAGGGTAGTTGCATACTTATAGGCAGCATATTTCAGGCCAGCCCTGTGACATTCTATTACAGTTGAAGTAAGAATAGGAACAATATCTAAAATGGAAAAATAAGGTGGCAAACATACCTAAGAAAAACAGAAATTGTTTCTTTTGACTTTTAAGCAAAAGTTTTTGATAAAACGTGTGTATGAATGTCACTACCTATTAGACACAAAATATTAATGTTTATACCAAAATTGACTCAGATTAATAACTTTTCCCCATAAGATTTTTTAAGATCTCCCCCCCATAAATAATTCAAATACGAAAAGTAACATATTCACAATTTTCTTCATTTCCTGGATATTTTATAGTTTCTAAATCACAATAAATAATTTGTTAAAAAAACGCTATATAGGAGCCACTTTTACAATATCGTGTCAATCCGTAGATCAAACCAAAGTTTAACTACTGCTTCAGAAATTATGTCTACTATAAAATTTAAACAATATTATTAAAGTTATTTTTGTCATGGCTAAGATTTTCCCTAATGTTAGATGTAATTATCTATGTTTAGCTTTATTAATATTTAAGTTTCTTATTAGTAATATTTTAAGTAAAAAAATACAAAAATAAAATAAAAAATGTGTTCCTTGCGGGGTTTGATCTAGAAAGTTCAAGGATGAAATATAAACGCGTTATCTCACGTTAGAAAGCGCCTATGTGGAGTGCAAATAGGTTTTTAATAGTATTCAATAAAATAAATTACAAATTGGGATTTTTTACTTTATGGTGATGTCAAATATGTTATTTACAATTCATGAATAATTTAAAACAAATATTAGCTTGGTTTACACCACAGATTTACAAGACATTGTAGAAGTGGTTCTAACCGAATTAAATTTGATACAAACATTGGTTGTTTAAATTTGTTATAAAATAAAAAATAAATCATATTAAAACACAATAATAACTAAAATCCTGGCAGAAGATCTTAAAAGATTGAGAGAGTTATGGACATACAAAAAAAGCATAATAAAAGAACAACGACCAAAATGATCCAAATTTGGTATTAAATTTAGTTGGAAAGTACTTTTAATATGACGTATGCGAGGGTATGTAAGTAGATCTTTAAGAGAAATAAAAATATTTTAAAAATGTATTATTGTATGATTTTTCAATTCAGCAAAATTTGTTATCAAATTTATGTAGAAAAGGGAACGAATTTTGACTGATTGTGTGAGTCATGGAAGTAGAAAAATCGATTTATAAGACAACAAAATTATTAAAAAAAAACATATTGAGAAAAAATTTCCCAATTTAAATAAACTTAATACCAACATTGACTAGAAAAAGGTCCTAAGTTTAACGAATAGTACAAGTCATGAGTAGGTACCTAAATATTAAGAAAACATAAAGATCAAATCAAATTAGGTTAATGATATTGGTTAAAATGTTTTAATTGAATAAACTGTCTTTGTTTAAATTTAAGCGATATATCTTTCGTAGACGTCAATTTCTTATAGATGCCTCTGTCTATTTTTGTAATTCACTATTTTTAACACATCTAATGTTTAATTAATAATATACAGTATTTGCATATATCAAGTTTTTTGGCAGTTTTATATTTTTAATAAACACAATTCCTAGGAAATGTCATTTTTGATTTTCTTTTTTTTGTAAATTTTGAATATGCTTTTTTGTCAACACTGATAACCTTTGTTATTTGTACCTTCTGGTTATCATAATAACATATTTGACAGTTACAATTAAATAAAACTTTAAAGATGGTAGTACCTGTTAGTCTGTTAAAATAATTAATTTTTATAGTTAAAGCTAAAGAATTTAATTAGTAATTTCTTTTTATTAAGTGTTTTTGCCATTTATACTTGGAATTGTTTAATTTTAAAATTTTTATTTTACGGACTGTCTCTTATGCTTTGTAAATTCCAATGTTAGCAGTTAATGTTAAACCACGCCTACTAATTATCCATAATGACCAAAGGGAAAAGGGAATATAAACTGTAGGTTAACACATAAACTAATGTAACTATAAAAAATGGCATAGTGTTAAAAAATGTTCCAGTGGAAAGAAAACATAGTCCAACTTACGTGCAGGAAATTTTGATATATTATTTGCCACACGAATAAGCATTCTTGCTGCCTTTAAATGGTCTGCTCGCCTTACCTGAAGTCTCACTAATATATAACTATGTAAAAGCATTAAATTTGTGTACATTTCAAATGGAATTTTTATGTTGTTTTGTCTTAGTTCTTGGTACATAGCAAAGAGGACGTCATGGGCATTTCTATAAAAAAAAGTTATGTAAGGCACTATTACAGAAAGTCGGTCATATCAATATTTTATACAGATCCAGATTCCATTTAATACTGCAGTGACGGATTACTCAGTAACATACCAACATACCGAGAGGCTAAAAATACATTTTAAACTTCTCTTAGGATCAAATTTAAGATTTAATCAATAGAATCTTGCCGAAAAACAGAATCTGAAGGTTTTGGTTTGATTTTTTTAGCAGGGAAAAGTTTTATTTTTTAATTTTAACGATGCAAGTTTTTAGGCTATGACAAAAAAGTTTTTTGTAGTAAGGAGTGTTCAAGTATTTAAGTATGTTTTAAAAAAATATTCGAAACGGTACTGGAGTCCAGGGACTCGCTTGGTATTCGAATACTGAACCTTAATACTGTTTTGCATTGTTGTCAAAACCACGTCAAACCTCAAAACGATAAAAACAAACGTGTTACGACAAGACAAACTGAAATTGACATTTTCGTATTTAGATATCTACAGTACCTGAGTTCTCCATTCGAATACTGGTTTGTCGAGTATGTAAGCACCTAGCAGATATTCGAGTCTGACACGGCCCATTACTAGAAGGCAGTCTAATAATTTAGGCATTATCATAAATTTTGTTGCTTTTTGACTTGTTTTAACAAAATTAATTTACATACACTTAATTTTGTTAACTAGAGTAGCTCTTAAAAAAATAATATTTATTTATATATACTAAGTGACATAGAAATCCGAACACCCAATTTAAATGGTTTTATTTTAATAAAATTTGGTGAATTTATTTATCTTACTGAAAATAACAATTGATGGAATTTGCAGCCTTATCAGTCTGAGATTTCGGTTTTTATACTGCTTTCACGTATTTATTACGATATTGCAGCCGCAGTAAAGATCCAAATTTGACGGATTTTGGTTCTTGACATTCTTTACGATTGGTTACGATGCCTAGAGTACGGAGACCTGTACGATTTCGTCAACTTAGTGAGTGTGAGAGGGGCCGTATAGTGGGACTTCGGGAAGAGGGACTTTCTTTTCGGGAAATTGCAGTTAGAGTGCAAAGAAGTGTAGACACTGTGGTTAGGTGTTGTCAGGCATGGTTTTAAGGCCGTATGCGAAGAGCAAGGGACACTGGACGCCGTGGAACAACAGACCGTGACGATCGTCGCCTAAGATTATTGGCTTTAAGGGACCGTTTCTCCACTACCAGGTCCATTGCAGATGAATGGTTTGCAGAATATGGAATACCTATTGGCATGCGAACTGTTTACCGACGAATGAGAAGTTTTGGCCTGTTTTTATACCGACCACACTGGGTCCTCCCTTTAACTCCAGAACACCGACGTAATCGCCTTGAGTGGTGCAGAGAACGGTCATTCTGGGATCAGGAATGGAACAGTGTTGTCTTTAGTGACGAGCCTCGATTTTGTTTAGGCATGCACGATGGTCGAGCCAGGGTTAGAAGGCGACGTGGTGAAAGGAGGAATCCACAGTTTTTGTTGAAAGACATGTTCATCACACTGTTGGAGTTATGGTTTGGGGTGCTATAGCTTATGGTTCCAGGTCCCCTTTAATCTTTATCAGAGGTAACATGACCGCGCAGCGTTATATCCAAGAAGTTCTAGAACCCCATCTTTTAGCATATCTTGACACCCTGGCAAATCCAACTTTCCAGCAAGATAATGCCTGACCACATGTTGCAAGAGTCACAATGGACTTCTTTCAACATAATGATGTCACGTTGTTACCATGGCCACCCACGTGTGGGATATGCTGGGTAGGAGATTGCTCAATTTGCAACGTCCTCCTTAGACTCTAGGAGCACTTCGAGAGGAGTTGGTGATTGCCTGGAATGAGATACCACAGGAGGACATTGACCACCTGATCAGAAGCATGCCTAGACGCGATGGAGAATGCGTAACACATCGGGGTGCATGAGGTGCATCCACACATTATTAAAGGCAAAAGGGCTTTAAAGCAATGCAATATTTTAATCATTTACTTATTACGCTTCATCAAGTACTTATACAAAATTTTATTAAAATAAAATCATTTAAACTGGGCGTTCGGATTTCTATGTCATTTAGATTATATAAAAAAACAACATTTATAATATTTTCAAAACTATATTTTCCCCATGAGTGTAATTTATTTTGAAATCATAAAATTATGCTAATAAATTAAACCGGATGCCTACAAAATTACTAGCTTTCTTTAAAAGTGTCATACGATTTTACAATTTTGGTACGATGTAAGGCTAAAAAGGATGCAGATTCTGATGATGTTTAAACACTTACTTCCGATTTAACCGAAAGCGTTACTAACTTCGTTATTTTAAAAAACCACACTGAATATAATATATGCCACATGCTATACCTATCTTAACTAGTTTTCAGGAAAACGGCGTTCGAATGTGTCATAATAACCGTCATTTTTATCGTTTTGTTGAAAAACAAATGAAATGGGGAAACAAATAAAGCGATTTTTTCATCTTATTTAATGGAACTTATTTCCAATGCCGTTAAAATACAACTTACGGTTTTACCTGAAGTTTCACAAAAATTGACTTTTGGAAATAAAAACTTCAATAATTTATATGGAAAACACAATCCTAAGCCCTAAATTTCATTTTAACACTTATTTCTCAACCTTTCTTGTTAATCATATCCTATCTCTAGATCCCAGAGTTTTTGAAATAATAATAGTGAGACTAACGAAGGTGGCCTTAGTATAAATCTTCAACACTTACCATAGATCAAATGTTCAAAACGTGATCGTTTACTTGTCAACACAAACGGGCCGGCTCTTTACATTTCCAAAGCCCATTTTTCATTTTCTTAGGGGTAATGAAGTTTACAGCTCTGGTAACTTTATTTTTAAGGTATGTAATGATTTGTGGCTTTATTCCAATGTAGCCCCAATAAAAAAACTGCTTAGTATCTTAATTTCTTACAAAGTCAAATACAAGATTTATTAATAAACTACCAAAGGAACAGCATCTTCAAATCTTTTTCAATAGAATGACGCCCCAGTGCATAATGTTAAAACAAGGATTGACCATTTAAACAAGATGTATCCAAACCGCTAGATGGATACCAATGACCCTGGTAGAAGGCCCGCACGGTCACCAGATTTAACCCCATTGGACTTTTTTATTGGGGGCTACATTAAACAGTACGTGTTTAGTACAAAGCCACAAAACATCGAAGACCTTAGAAATAAAGTTACCAGAGCTGTAAACTCTATTATCCCTATGCAAATGGAAAATGTGCTCCGGGAATTTGAACAGCGGGTTTATGTGTTGACAAGTAAACGGTCAACGTTTTAAACATTTGGTCCATGGTTAGAGTTAAACATTTATAAAATCACCACCCTCGATTAATTTAAAAAAATGTTTTATTTTCATCGTTATTTTCAAGGCAGCCCAGCATTTCACTATTAATATCTCAAAAACTATTAAAGGGATAGCATATAATTAACAAAAACGACTGAGAAATAAGTGTCAAAATTAAATTTAGGTCTTAAGGTAGTGTTTTCCATTTGAATTATTGAAGTTGTAAAACCGAAAGTTGTTATTTTACAGCATTGAGAAATGAGGCTTAAAAATATTATTTTACAATAGCATAATTATTTTTCTACGTTCTTTAGTTTTTTAACAAAACCATAAAAATGATGGATATTATATTTTCGAACACCATAGTCAAGATAGTATTAGCCTGTGGCACATGTATTTCCTTAGAATTTCCTATATATATTTTTTAATATATTGGGTGTTCCATTTAAAATAGCAAAGTTGGTAGCACTTCTGGTTAAACCGGAAGTGACACATTAGTATTTAAATATCAAAAATCTGCATTATATACATCCAAGTAAAATTCGTATGACACTTTTGAAGATGCTGGCTAGTAATTTCGTGAGTAAATTTCTACCTCTTTTTTAAACATGCCGACTAGGATAGTTCGAGTCAAATTTATAATTACAACCCACAAAATATGATAACAGATGTTAAGAAACCACTACTAGACCCACTAAAACACTTAAAACATAAAAATAGTATTTTTATTTTTATTTTAAAATAGACTGCATATTACTAGACGTTAAAAAACAATTTTCATTGAGAAACGCTTAAGTGTATTTATGTCATAATTAGGTTTTTTTAACTAAAAACAAAAATTTCCTCTTGGTAGATTTTTTTAATACATGATATATGTACATTACCTGTAAAATCCATTGATCTGTTCTTCGTTTGCAATAATTAAGGCCGATTTTGATGCTTCTCTATATTGTTTTCTTGCCATGTATAATCTAAACAAATATTTTGGATCCTTGGGTAGACCATCGGAATCGCCTAACAAAATTCAATTAGGATAGAAGCCAGAGATTCATCGTTTGAGGAAGCTACTACGTCAATTGCTGTAGTAATGGCTTCCTTTTCTTTAGAGTTGGATTTTGCCGCAACAAGCAAATGTTTCATAGCCTAAAAATGTTTATTGCAACTAAAGGTCTGTTTTTAAATCTTTTACTTTTAATCCGTATAATATAAAATGATTTAGAATATAAAAATAATGTATAACAGTCAGTTTAAGATAAAAGGCATTACAGGAGACTTTAAAATTCAACGTTACTGTTAAAAAAATAAGGTGATTTAATATAACTTGTTTCTTCTAGTTATCTAAAAAAAAAATAAATAAAGAAAAAAATATATATAAGGAATCATTTATTTAATACAATAAAAATCCTTAAAGCTAGTTTTTGGAGGCTTAGGTCGAATACTGACTTTCTAACCTCGATTCTGGTAGGCCTGATATTCTTTGGCTTAAACTTACCATTAGATTTTATACCAAGTTCATTTGCTATATATACCGGTCCCTATCTGACAATTCCTACACCTACACACTTTGTTTAAATAAAGACGGACACTACTATTTCCCAGTTTCCATTGGACGAAGTAATCGTCCTTGAAGATTTTAATGTTCCCAATAAGAACTGGCTGGGTTCTACAAAAACTGATACCCAAGGCACGGCAGCCGAAACCTTCGCAATCAGTTACACGCTCACCAATCTAATTATGGAACCTACCTACTTTCCTAGAGTTTCCACACCCGTAAATCTAACCACTTTGATCTTTTTTTTAATTCCAACCCTAAAGTCTACCAAGCATCAATAACAGCTCCCCTTGGTCGCTCAGATCGTGGCTTAGTCACTGTATAACACTCTTTACATTCTGTCACGCACCTTCTGGAACTTCAACTCGGCCGACTAGGATGGTCTAAGAGATTTCTTTGCCACCTACCTGCTTTTCGGTTCACAATCCTGCCGAAGTTTGTAAACAACTTACCGAAATAATTCAACTGGGCATCGAAACCTATGTTCCTCATACCAAAAGAACCCCAAACCTTCAAATCACAAACCATAGTTTTCTAAATCATGTGACAAAGTAGGACTTTTAAAAATAGAAGCCCACAATTTTTTTTAACCCTAGTCTCGAAAATCAAGAGGCTAGCATCCAAGCAAGAAATCAGTATAATCAATCTCAAAAACCAAAGACCGTTTAAAAAGATAAAGCCCTCCCTTGCTCGAATGGCAGTAAATCTTTCTGGTCCTTTGCCAAAAACATAAGTCAATTTTTTTCACCCCTAATCTTTGAAGATGAAATTGTTTCTACTTCCAAAGAAAAGCCGAATTATTTTCTAAATAACCCGCTGCAATTTTACCCTTGATCCTCCCGTTAATCTTTCTCTTGCAAAAGTTGCCTATGTTCCTCATAAAATTTTCGATATAATTTTTAAGGTTAAACATGTGTTCTGGATGGCATACCAGCAATCGTCTTAAAAAAATGAGTCTTCCAGCCAGCCACCCATCTTAAATCGCCTCTTTCGAATATCTTGCGACACGGTTATTTTCCAGATAGTTGGAAAGCTGCATCTGTGCAACCTGTCCCCAAGAAAAGATCCAAAATCCTCTGTTCTAACTATAGACCTATATCTCCTTTCAGTTGTTTGTAAGGTAATAGAAAAATTCATTCATTCCCAAATCTTAAACTATTTGGAAAAACACAAAATTTTACATGATAGATAGTATTGATTCCCTCACAGAATAGCCAGAGCTGATTTTATTTCCTTTGTCTCACACAACTGGAACAAGTCCTTTGAGTTTCTTTTTCTTCTTTTGATCAGGTCTTGCATGATGGGCTCCTTACCAAACTTCATTCCCAACGTCTTCTACCAAGCTTCACCTAAGCTTTGTTGTTGCCGCTACGTATATCAGTTATTGTAGATGGTCATTCTTCCACCTACTACCAAATTAATACTCGGGGGCTCGGGGGCTCGAGGACTCAGTACTGGCATCACCTCTGTCTCTTCTTTACATTAACAAAATTTCCTCTTTCATAACCAATCATATTCATGGTTTTGCTGACGATAGTACCCTCCACTCTAATATCCAATTTCTTAAACTAGCCTTTAAGTCTGATTTGGAAAACAAGCGCGGGTCAATGGAGATATCTCTTTTACAACACCTTAAGCTAATCTTGAATTGTGGCGTTTAGCCCAGTCCACTTTAATGCCACCAAAACAGACACATACGCTGTTTGCCAATGCTCATTTGTTACATATGAGCGCCCAAGCACTACAGAACGATGAGTCATTTTATCTTGTTGTCGTTACGTTCGAGAATAACCTTAACCGGTACAAACAATTACATCCGTAGCCTCAGCAGCTTTAAATAAGCTTGGATTTCCCTTTTGAGCCAGAAAGTATATCTCTCTTTCAGTCTGTATACTTCATAAATATCCGAAATCAGACCCTCTTTAGAATATTGTTTTCATGTTCGGGTAATGGCATCTTCTACAATTCTTAGCATTTTTAATTTCATTCAAAGAAGAGCTGTTCGTCTTATTGATGATCCCATGCTTACAGAAAAGCTTCCTTCTCTTGCCCACCGATGGGCTATAGAGGATCTGTAGCTTTTTATAGGTATTTTCATGGCGTCTGCTCCAAGGAGTTGGCCAATATAATTCCTCTAGTGCTACTTTTTGCATCCTTTTGCAATACAACTTGAGAGGTCCCGAACTTTCCACTTTGTTCGTTCCTTCATACTGAGAGTGTCCAGACTATGGAACCTGCTAGCGGCAGATGTTTTCCCTTCTTTAAATTTCTCTTCCTACACTTAAGACACTGCGGAAAAACGCATCTTTTAAACGACATGGGTGCAAGAAACCAATAAATTAATAAGAAAAAAAGTGGCTACCTCCTCCACATTTAGAACTTTCAAAATCAAGGCGGCTTTGGTCTGCAAACTACTTTCCCAAATACGTCATTTACTTTAACTAAAATAGCCCTTACCTTATCTTGTTTCTAATCGTTCACTCAAGGAACACTATGTTTAGAAAAAACCTAGTTAAATATCAAGACAAAATGATGTCGTCCTTTTTATCCTTAAAAAACTACAAAATTAACGAATCCAATTTTAAAGTATAATTTTCTGCTATCGTTTATATACGTGTACAAAATAATTTATTATTAGCCCTTATTATTGCATGATTTTCTATTAATAAACGACTATAGTATCAGCAACTAAATATACACAAAACAAACGAGCTTATTCATTCAAAACATTGTCATTTGAATGACAATCCTGAAATACATCATAAAAAGTAATTTAAGAAAAATAATGATTTCTTAACTTTAATAATAAAACGGTCGCCGAAAAAATATTGTAATTACCACGGACTACATCTTACTAATACCATTGTTCAATAATAAGCTTGTTTATAGTTGTTCGAAACGTTACTGACAAAAGTTACTAAACCCTAATTGTCAACGTTTGTTTTACACATCACGTTATATTTAGTGCATCAAACATCTGGTTGATAAACGTCAATTACCTGATGATTGCTATTTTTGTTTTCCGTTTCAGGTAACTTTGCATTGCCAAAAAAAAAATGTTCGTTAAACAGAAAATCACCTTAATATCAGTAAAAATAACGTTTTTTTAACAAATTTTGTTATTCTGGTTAAAAATAAATATTGTTACATACCTTACTATACTCTTTTGCATGAAACCAATACTTTCCAGCCAACAATAAATCTTTCTCATTTTCAAAATATAATGCTACAGTTTTAAAATCGTTTGGTTTTACTTCATCTTCGGTAAAAGTATTAAGCAATATTTCACCATAAAGTTGAACTTTCCCATTTTTCTTAGCTAGTTCAAATGCATCCGCAATACATTTTGAAAGAACTAAAAATCTTAGTGCAGAAGTAATGTCATTTAACTTTTGAAAGAATCTAAAAATCACCATTTAAAGAAAGAATTATTAGCAAGCGAACTAAAAATGTTAGTGTTTTTCTCGTGGTAATAAAACAGCATGAGTCCACGATCATTGGCAGTACAAGTCAAGCAGAGAACAGATATTTCAAGATTTACGGGTATAAACAAGATACCATAACCTGCATTTTTCGCGTTTATCGAAAGACACAGCTACATTTAAGTTAACAATATACCTGTACAAAATTGTAAACTACAAGATGTAAAGGTGGGGAATTAATAAAAAGTGGATTCCTTAGTAAAAACATTTTTTTCGCATGCAGTTTTGTTCTGCGAATATTTCCTTTCTAAGTCAAACACAGTTTTCAAATATTTAAAATAAATCGCTTTTAAACGCTAGAAGGCAATGAAATAAAATTATAAGCGTAGTTTAATCAGTGGCGTCCGTACAATTATTAGAGTAGTAGTAGTACGGGTATTTTTTTGTTGTTGTTGCTGACTTCCTTCGCGCTTTATATAGTAATGTAAAAAAGAATACAAAAGTCTGGAATTAGCTGGAAGAATTATTTTATTATAGGATGCAAGAAAAGTGCAAAATGAATGACTCCAGCGCCCTCAGGATACTCCACAATGGCTGTCGGAATAGGAAAAAATTAAAGTAATTTATTTTAAATAAATTATTAACCTAAATAAAATAGGTAATTGTCTCGAAAGTGGCCTTAACATCGGTTTTGACCAAATTTGGTAAATTTGATTTTTTTGGGGAGCTGATAAAGAATCTGAAAAAAGATTAGTCGGAAACGTTTCGTTTTTGAGTTGAAAATTAAATTAACCTCATTTTTATTATATTCCCCTCTTCCTTTTGCACACACTTTATGTTTTTTTACAGGAAATTGGCACACAATATTTTTAAACACCTTTTAAAAACTTTTGTTATGTTTACCTTACATCTTTTTTCCATTAAATTGCAAAGTTTCACTTTCAAACGGTAAGGCCATGTTTGCTGAAAACTTTCTTAGTGTATATATGGTTGCAGTGTTTGAAAGTAGGTTTTCAATTAAATGAAAAAAAGGTATCAAATAAATAAACACATTTTTAAAAGGTGTTTATAAAATATTGTATGCCAATTTAATGTAAAAATTAAGAATTCTGTGCAAAAGGAAGGTATAGTGTAAATGAGGTTGGTTTTTTCGACAACAAATTTTTTCAGCGCCCCATGAACCCCCGTATACCAAATTTGATCAAAATCGGAGTTAAGGCTACTTTCGAGACAATTACCTAAAACAATTTTAAGTTCATACATTTCTATCAACTAAACAAATATTTTTAAAGTCCGTAAGAATATACAGTGGCGAACAAAAGTATGGAAACATTTCATAAATATTTACTATTTGATATATTATTATATTTTTTTTATAAAATACCATTTTTATGTTAAGAAACGGAACATAAAATATCAAACATTAAGAACATAAGTTACACTTTAAAATATTTAATAAAAACAAAATTTATTTAAAAAATAATAAACAAAAGTGAAGAAACATTTCTAGAGTACGCAAAAAATATAAATTCGGTCTATAATTTAAATATATTTTTTTAATATTTAGTTGGCCACCCCTTGGCTTTAATGACTGCTTGACATCTTGAACACATTGAATCTATTAGCTTTGCACAATAACTGACTGAAATTTTATGTCATTCTTCCTGCAAAACTACCCATAAATCTTCTCGGTTTTGATGTTTCTTTTTCTAATTTGGTTTCTAAGTGCCTCGAAGATTTTCTATCGGATTTAAATCGGGTGATTGGACGGCCATTCCATAACGCATTTTTCCTTTGAAAGCCAATTCTTAACTAGTCGGAGGTATGCTTAGGATCGTTATCCATTTGGAAAATCCATGACAAAGGCAGATCACTTCGTATGGCAACGGTTGTCTAATTCTCAACATACTTTTGAGCATCCATATGCCCATCAATTCTGACTAACGGACCAGACCAGACCGTCTAAAATATTTTGTGTCAGTCTTTGTGATCTCTACCAAACTTAAATCGCACTGGTCAACAAGGGCTTTTAACGGCGCGTCTACCATAAAGGTTCTCCATTATTAGGCGACGTCTAACAGTCATGTCAGAAAGGTTTACATCTGGGATTCCTCCTTAAGTTCCTTATTAATATCAACGGCAGTTTTTGTGTCACTTTTGGTTTCTTAAAACTGTTCTTCCATCTGAAGTTATAATTTACTTAAGTACCACTTCTTATGCCAAGACGCTTAAAAATATTAATTTGCTTCACACCCTTTTGATATAATGCAACTATTTTCTGTTTAAAGCCAGAGTCATAATATTGCACTTTGGCATTTATTTAGAAAGACTATCTCCCACCATGAGTGATTAAGGCAGCAATACTGTAAATTTAAATAAAAATATATAAATGTTTCCATACGTTGAAACAACAAAATACCAAAACATCATTATATTCGGCAAAAAAAAGAGCGTTTTTGTATTTTTTCGGTGAAATTCTTGAGGTTTATCAGCATCCGAATACAGTGTTGGCGGTAAGTTGCTTATCCAAAAGTAAAAAATAAAATGTTTCCACTTTTGTGCCTCTGTATATTTTTACTAAGAATTTACTTTTAGTTGGATCCAGCCTTCTGTTAACCATTAGACAAAACTCAAGCCAGGCTTTTTTAGTTTTAGTGTTAGATAATGTTTTTTGCAGCACCACCTTTTATTACAGAATAAACAGAACGAAAACTCAAATTAATTTAGGTAGTAAAGTTCGCTCAATGTGCCGACAAACGGACAGTGGGTTGATAGAGACAGGGGTCGGCGCCGCCCACTAGACATTTTCTACCTGTTCTGCAAATGAACGGATTCATTCTGTTTTCATGTAGATTTATACGGGGTGTAATAATAATATAAAAGCATTTACTGGTGGTAAGATGCGTTAGTTCGTATTTTTCATTTGCACCGTATTTTAAATCGTACAGTTGCGGACGAAAAATTCCGGACATACGATTTTTATTATGTATTTCAGGCTTAGCTTGCCTACGCTATATCACCTCAACTTTACCTGAAAATTGTCGAAGTGACAAAGAATAAATGTCAAAGGATAACATATTATTTTAAGAATAATATATATATTTAGAATAGAATAATTTTAAATAAAACGAACTACAAAATTCAAGATATTGAAAATTAAAATGATGCATTTTTGAGCAGTATGTACTGAATTCTTCCAGGCTTTCAATGAGGTGAACTTTGGAATTCTTTTGGCAAAGCTTAAAATATTGTGTTTTTTTTTTACCTCTACTACTGGTCTTCCCCATACTTCCCACGAGAAGTCATATCGCTTACAGTAAACGCTTAACTGAATTTTATTTTTTTTGGATTTACTTACTTAGCTACAAGTTTCGCACCTTCTACGCTCTTGGTATCTTGAACGATTTCAACAGCTATTTCGGGATTATTTAAATATTCCAAATGCAACCTTATCAAAGACTCGTAATCCTTTGCTTTTTCGTAAGCCTTGACAGCTTCCTCGTATTTTCCTTCTTTTCTTTAGCATTGGCATATTGTAAATATATTTTATTTGATGTAATATTAGGCAACAATTCGGCAATTTTGGACCAATTTTAAGGATTATATAGTTTGATGCTGCTTTATCGTACTAAAATATAATTTATATATTTGTGCAATATATTTTAAAAAAGATTAGTAGTTCGAAAACCGTACGAAAGCGAGAAATCACTTATAGAGGTAAAATTGTATAATTTTATAATTTTTTTATCACTCACAAAATTTAAAATATTAAGCCTCGGCAAATAATCTTTGGAAATAACATCTTCCAAATAGTAGAGAAAGGTTGGTCATAATTTATCGCTGATGCTATGCTGAATTAATTAGCTATTTAACAATTTATGAAAAAGAACTAATCATGTTTCCTTTCAAAAGTCAAAAGAACATGATGTTAATTGATTTTTACAAAAAAAAAATGGAGATTTCCTAAACTGTAAAGTTTAGTTCTTGTGGGCATTGATATGGGCTCTTTAAATTAGTAAAGGTTCTTTGTCTATTATTTCCCAGTTTTTGAGGTTGACCGTTATACTAACCAAAACAAAATATTTAGCGCAAAAGTCAAAGAAACATGATGTTAATTGATGTTTTACGAAAAAAAGTAAATGGAGATTCCTTAATTGTAAAGTTTAGTTCTTGTGGGCATTGTATATGGGTTCTTTAAATTCGAAAAGCTTCTTTGTTATTAGTTCCTGAGTTTTTGACGGTTGACCGTTATATAACAAAACAAAATTTTCAGCGCAAAATTTCGTCAATCTACAGATTGGTACATATTCTGGCAAAAGTAAAACCAGCAATTAAATTAAATATTGTCTAGTTCCTGGACAAGACGGATTTGTAAGAATAATGGTTCTTCTAATGAAAAATATTTTTAAAGATTAAGCAATATTTTAAATCAATCTTTGATATGTGCTTTTGTGGGGATCGTCTTACACGACAGAGAAAAATTTATTACTAAGAAGGTTCATTTAGGTTTTAGACTTAAAAGCTATTTTTATTTTATTTTTATATAGGCACTGGATATTAGTCCACACCGACGTTTCGAGTTCTGGGTGGGTGAGTCATTTTCCTTCTTTCTATTTTTTCCTCTATCATAAAATCTGGAATATAATGATGATGGCACTCCCAAAATTAAAGTATTCCGGAGGTAAAATACCCCTCCAATCGGATCTCCGGTAGGGTGCATTTGGGACATCAACCAACCACCTCCTTTTCCCAGGCTACGAACTCATTTCATCTTTTCGACCCCATGGCGGTGTAGGTGCACGATCGCAACGATCTTGCTTGCTTGCGAATCGGGTGAGCCTGATATTCTTTGGC
>JAHBCN010012785.1:0-25965 GCA_019359885.1 Listronotus oregonensis
ATCAAAAATTAAAAATAAAACTTTCTTTTCGAACTTACCCCGTATAGCGATTGAATTGAACAAAATTATCTGTATTAAAAAATCTTCATTGACGTTTGTTTTTGAAAAAACAACGAAATTCTAATTTTTACAAAGCATTTATGTTTATTTAGGTTACTTAAAAAAACAAACATAAAATTATCCTTTTTTTTGATCAATTAGGCGAAAATTGAAATGTGCTTTTAGATAAATATTCCACATCGTTTTTGTCTTGGATCTTTAGAAATAAAATGTATTTTTATGTTTTTCTATTACAATATTTAAAAATTAAATTAAACCTGGTAATTAGAAGTTATTAGTCCAATCAAACGGTAGTTTGAAGTGGAAAGTTTTGGTGTAATTGTTTTATTTAGTTTATTCTATGTTTTTTGGGGTGCTGAACACGAATCTGAAGTTGTCCAACAAAAATTTGCTGGCAAATATGAGAAATCATCAAAAAACCACTAAAAATCATGTTTTTTAGTGGTTTTCAGCTTATAACTTGCAAAGCAAGCTATTAATGCAAAAAATGTTTATTCAATAAAATAAAGAAAAAAAAATCCTATAATTTATGTTAACATTTTTTCGTACGTCGTATGGTTTCCACGCAAAAGAGTGCTAAAATATAGGAGAAATTAGCATTTAAAAAAAATAGCAGAAGACATCATAAGTTTATATTTTTTATTTTTTGTAGGTGAACATTATTTGATTTGATCATCCTCTGCTTCTTCTTCAATTTCTGCACTAGGCATATTATTGCAGCTGTTCTCACAGTTGAGGCACATACAGGAACAGTTAAGGCCAGCTTTTCTACATCCATAGTTGGTCTGACAGGTCTTTATGCATTTGCAAGCTATTAGTTTCAATACTGCGTCTGGTCCTGGTGGCTTTAATGTCGTTACTGGTTGCAGATATCCTTTGGTTTTCTTTTAACCCCATTGTTCAGGATCTTTTTCATTTCCAAGCCACTGTTGTACTTAAAAGTAAACTCTCAAAGAATGTTGCTGTGCTGCAGCTTCGGTAGGAGGTAATGACGCCAAATGTGCTGTTGTTTTGTATGCAAATCTAAGGTAGCATTTATTCCTGGATTCAAGGACGTTCTTTTCTTGTCAGTTAATTTGTACAATGCAGTGAAAAAGGTAAGACCAGCATTAGTAACAGCGTCAGCATGTGCGTAGGATCTTTCAAAAATTGAATGATTTTGGTTGGGGCAGGGTTTTTCTTGAGGGTTTGAAGAAACCTCATTTTTCTGACTTTGAACGAGGTTAATGTTGTGTCACATTCCTCCATGTCATGCAAAAACAATATGTTGTCACTGATGGATTGGTCTGGATGGCAGTCAGGAGAAAAATGAGTTGTGAAACTGCCCCTTTACCTGGCTTCAGAAAGTATATATTTGAATGTACACCCCGACAATGTCCAATCATGATCACTACATCTTCAACCACAATAACTACACTGTTGTGCTGCTGTGCGAGATCCATTGCTGTGGTGACAATAAGAATATCCGTATCCTCTTTGCCTGCTTTGTGTGAATGCCAGCTGTAGCAAAGTTGTCCTTTATCATTGAGATGAGACGGATTTTGTTTTTCATATTGCCTAGAAATTTCTCTTGTGGCATTGTCGGGATCATTGTTTTGTCGAACATGACATCTACTGACATCTGTCTCATATTCTTTCACCTAAAGGGAAAATTGCATTGATTTATTCATTATTTTTTACTTTTTTTCAAAAATTACTGATTTCTCACATATTTCAGCACTCTTTTGCGTGGAAACCATACGACGTACAAAAAAATGTTAAAAAATATGAAATATAGGAAATTTTCTCCTCTTTATTTTACTATATTACCATTTTTTGTGTAAATAGCTTGCTTTGGAAGTTATAAGCGGAAAACCACTAAAAACAGGATTTTTAGTGGTTTTTTGATGATTTCTCATATTTGCCGAGCAAATTTTTGTTGGATAACTTTAGATTCGTGTTCAGCACCCCAAAAAACATAGAATAAACCCATAAAACAATTACACCAAAACTTTCCACTTCGACCTCTTTTTGTGCACCGTCTTACTAGCCTATATAGCGATCAGAAGAACGGTGATAAAAGTTTAAAGACCTATTTTAGGATCAATCTAAATAACGAAAACGTTAAAAAAGTTAGTGTATTGCTTACGTGAAAAATAATGACAAGTTAATTTTTTCGTTCGTGTACAGATTGATCCTAAATTAATACCCAATTTTTAACAGGTAAAATTTTACTTTTAAATATGGAAAGGAAAACATGAAAATACATTTTACTCTCTGGAGAACCAAGATATTTTCAATAAGACGAAAATGATGTGAAACGTTTATCTAAAAGCACTTTCTGATTTTTGCCTAATTTTCTAGATTTTTTTTTTCAGATAATTTAGATACATTTTGATGTTTTTCCAAAAACAAACGTCAATAAACATTTTTTAAACAAACAATTTTTTTTAATCTAAACGAGGTAAATTAGAAAATGTAAGTTTTATTTATAATTCTTAAATAGGAAGTTCTGCTTGTAAATTATGATATATTTACTTTTATGAACACCTTTTCTAAATAAATTTATTTCGAAGTTTAAAAATATAGTAGTTTTTTCTTATGCTATATTTGTTAATTTGCACCTACCTCCTATGTCTTTTAAGTTTAATTTATTTTTAGAAATAAGAAAATGCTATTCAAATATTGTTCGACAATTATGCCAGTCACTGTATATATTCAAATTATCAACGCCAAAATAGGAGTAATTTTTCAAAATTTTTAAAATTAAAACATAATGATCATCTTAGTTTTTAATGACGAGTAATTACATAACTGTATACAGTGTGTCCCAAATTGGTGGGAAATGTATGGGGATCTTGGAAACCACGATAGATAGAAAATCGGTTAAATGGGGAAAGTTTTGGACAATTATGTTAGTAAGCTAATCCTGTTTACAACATGGTTTTACCCATTCAGGTTTTTGATAAATTTTAAAAAAACCTGAAACATGCATTTTCGAAAATCGGCCATATTTTTTTTATAGGTGAAAGCAACTTTTTTTGTAGAATATGACCGAGTATTCAATTTTTATTTTCTACGTTTCGGGTTTTTAGAATCATCATCAACTTTATTTTTTCATATGGACGCCATATTAAATTTTTACGCAGCCAAATAGTGCTTTTTATTCTGATTTCAACAATGTATAACATGTTATAATTTAAGAGTTTCTAACCTCATTTATTTCAAAAAACAAATATTTTCTGAGTTGGCCTTGATTCCGGCAAACGTCATTTTTTTATAAACAATATAATATTAGTAATTGGCAAAATAGATAAGCTGAACAGATATTTCACGGAAATGGGTTCGCGAACATAGCTACAACGTTAATACCGTGTTACAACAAAACTACACGTAACAAGTTAATTGGAACAAGTAAAAACAAAAACAATGAAAAGTGCCAATACTAATATTTCTACTAAAATGAAGATGTAAAATAACGACCTAAAATTCAAAATGTTGTCCATATTTCTCAACATATTAACGATATTTTTTTAAATAGTCCTAACTACCCTATGAATGGTTGACTTAGGTATGTGAAATTCTCTATCAACATCCCTGGCTGAAGATGTTAGATTTTCTTTAAAATGTTGGTTAACTGCAGCATCTCGTTGTCGATTTTCTTCAACGTACTTCTTAGGTCGTGGTTTTTTAAAACTTCCGAATTTAAGCAAATTTGTAACCAGTTTTCGAAAGTAGGTATGTTAGTTTAGGATGCAGCCTTTCAGGAAAATTGTCGAAATATGTTTGCGCAGCTATATTAACATTTCTATTGCTTTGGAAATAACGTTGCAAAATATCAAGTTTTTCTTTAAATAATTAACCATTTTACAAAGTTGAAAAAAAATTAATAACGTACCCGAGCTAACTGAGAAAATATTTGTTTTTTGAAGTGGATGAGGTTATAAACTCCTAAACTATAACATGTTATACATTGTTGAAATAAGAATAAAAAGCACTATTTGGCTGCGAAAAGTAAAGTTGATGATGATTCATCAACTTTACTTTTATATGGGCGCCATTACATTTTGTTTTAACACGGTATTAACGTTATAGCTATGTTTTCAAAACCCATTTCTGTAAAATATCTGTTCAGCTTATCTATTTTGCCAATTACTAATATTTTATTGTTTATAAAAAAATGACGTTCGCCGGAATGAAGGCCAACTGAGAAAATATTTGTTTTTTGAAATAAATGAGGTTATAAACTCTTATATTATAACATGTAATACATTGTTGAAATTAGAATTAAAAGCACTATTTGGCTGCGTAAAAATCCAATATGCCGTCCATATGAAAAAATAAAGCTGATGATGATTCTAAAATCCCGAAACGTAAAAAATAAAAATTGACTACTCGGTCATATTCTACAAAAAAAGTTGCTTTGAAGAAGTTTTTACAGATTTGAAAAATTTTCACTTATAAAAAAAAATATGGCCGATTTTCGAAAATGCATGTTTCAGGTGTTTTCAAAATTTATCAAAAACCCGAATAGATAAAACCATGTAGTAAACGGGTCTAGCTTACTAACATAATTGTCCAAAACTTTCCCCATTTAACCAATTTTCTATCTATCGTGGTTTCCAAAATCCCCATACATTTCCCACCAATTTGAGACACACTGTATATAGCTACTCTAGCTTAATTTGGACACAGAGTACTGAATTTAAACACGATTTAAATGTGATTTTGTTCCATCGTTAGCGAATGCGGGCTCGACTTTTTAAAAGATAGCAACAATAGTCTGCGCTGTTAAAAAAATCTCCGTAAACTAAGTAAGAAAATATACAAACAAAATACCTACACAAAGATTAATCATAACAAAGTTCATTTTTCTCTTATAATAAAGCTTAAGTAATAAATGGTAATAATAAGACATAAAAAGTTCCCTGTTACAATTTGTTTCTTTAGGATTTACTCCTACATACATCCTTTTACATGCACATGATTTGTATTTTCATTGTGACAAACATACAATAGACAGAGAAACAGCATTAATTAGTTATTACTTAATTTATTGTACCATAAAAAAATATTTTGTTTACAGGCTTATAAAATAGTAAAAATATATAAGTCTTATGATTCTTCAAAGGCATTTTATAATCTTGCATACCAATCGATTGTACGATCTAAGTATTTGTTTAAACCACTGTATCAGTTATACTATATCCATAGCCCTAAGTAACCTAAATTGATATTAACATTTGCCATTTTGACGACCTTTAACATAAACAACACAATTTTGTCACAAGACTATACTTTTAAAAATGACCTGTAGCAGCCAGGTTTTTTCAGGTAAAACTATCCTTATAGTATCATGCAGTTTTTAGACAATTGCAGCAGTACCAAAGGAAATAAATCCAGCAACCTCTATATCACCGAATTCCTCGTGAAAATCTCTATCTATTGATATAAAAATATACGGGGTATTCCATTAAAAAAAATACGTCACTCGTGCTGTAACTCTTTTGTTTTGGTTTCAAATGTTTTTCTGATTAGATTATTAAATTCTGCGAAAAAATACACGAAATGGCTATATTCGTTTTTTTGAAAAAGCACATGAAAGTTAAAAATAAAGCCCTGTTTACTTTAAAATGAATAACCCTGTACAGTACTGATTTAGTATCAAATAACTTCTTTTTGTTCCCGACCATGGACATTGATTCTCGTCGGCAAAAAGCTTTGATGCATTCAAAAATTATGTTTCGAAGAGATCTCCGGCGAAATTGAAAAAATGCTTTGACAAGTAGTTCGAACGCATGCAAAAGTGTACATATCATTAAGAAACATATTTTAAAAACCAATCAAATCATTTCCAATGACAAATTATTGTTTTTTATTACTAGACCCAAAATATAAATTGTGCCTCTGCTATATGCATTTCTTACTATAGGAATACCATGTATAAACTGAAATAATTACACCGACGTTTTAGTTTTTTTTTAATAATCGGATTGTTGTTGTTTGTTTAAATCATTAGTTTCTTTATAATTTCTTGGACATGAGCATTAGGATTAGCTTTCTTAATTAGCATAATAATTTGTTCTCGTTATAGATCTACGCAATAAATAGTTTATTCAATTTATTTAAGCAGGAAAGCTTTAATTAATTCTTTGATATCACGCAATCACTAATTGTATATTATTTTATTGATTTTCTGTATATTTTGTAGTTATTACAGATGCAAATAGGACCTCTCTAGATGCCCGGTAGCTAGAGTGTATAAAAATGATTTTACGTATGTGTGTATTTATACTATTCATATTTCCATAATCTTCAAGGCATGAAATTTCGGCTTACATTATAAAATACAGTCATCATTACGCATATATTTCTGATTACCTGGAAACCATATTTATGTATTGCGTTTTAGTCTAATATTCCTTACAATGACATGGTACTTAGTATTTAAAATAAGGGATCTTTTAACATTTTAGGCTTCTAAGAACCTTATAAATAAGTGACCAGACCGTAAAACCTGATATCTTCCAAGGATTTTTTCTCCCTCCCAAACCTCCAAACATTTAAGTCCCGTGTACACAGTACGTAAGTATTTACACTTGAGGTCATTGTACAGGGTGTCCTATTTTCGTGTGTTTTACGGGGTTTCTCGCTTATGAGTGAAGTTACAAAAATGCGGTTTTCGCGACACCGTGCTACTTTTTTGTCAAACGAAAGATGCCGCAAACAGATTTGTCCTAGCCCCCTTAGTTTCTTCTGCCTAGGGTGATTTTAAAAAAGTTGTATTTTCGGTTACCCTCGTATCTCAGGTATCTGATAACTTATTGAAAAGATAAAAACGGGCTGTTATAGAACTTTTTACGCAGAATACAGTGGCGTACTTGAAATTTTTCTCGGATTTACTTTCTTTGAGATATTAGCCAAAGTTGCACTTTTTTAAATGGAACACCCCGTATATTTTTTCGTCATATTATTTGCCACACTAAGAGCTTTCTAAAAATATAATATAGTTGAAACTTATTTTTATAAACAGCATGAAAACATGCAATTATTTACTTTTTAACATAGGCGGCTTTGGTTTAAATTAATGACAGTCAAATTAATCAACGTCAAATGCCTTTTCGCACCAAAAGATAATCTAGTTATATAATTATTTATTAACAAGACAACCTAATGGACAAAAATAACAATTTTACGCTAGAATTGTTCTTAGCCTTAAAAGACAATCGCGTATCCGTTGTAAGATGTGCGGAACTTGCTGTATGTGAAGAGAGGCTGCCATCACTCTTTCTAATAATTCTTCTTGGGTGTTTACAGAGGTTTCATACACCAACGACTTTATGTAACCCAGAGGAAAAATCCCGGGTAGCTCCTCCTCTTCCGATCCATCGTGGGAAGGAAAATTTTTGGTTTAGGTGATCCTGTACAATTCTGGAAAAATTTTTCAGTGCACCGCCATGTTGGAACCACATAAGTCTTCAAAAGTAAAATCAACAATTTATATATATATATATATATATATATATATATATATATATATATATATATATATATATATATATATATATATATATATATATATATATATATATATATATGTTTTATTTTAATTTTTAAGTGTATAAAATAAAAGTACTCGCCACCAATGGTATAGGTGCCGGGGGATTTTTTCCTTCTCAGTTGACACTGGGCATGTCACATCTGCGTACCTTTCAGTTCAGCCATCCCCTTCTACCTCCGGGAATTAATTGTAAAGCAGACCTGCTACATGTGGCTCTAACCAATGAACCGGACAACAAAATGTCGGTCAACTTTTGTTGATCAATCATAAAAAATAACATGTGTTGTATTTATAAATTATACTCGATAAATGGGGAATTTTGATAAGTTCTATAAGATTGCTTCACAATTAACTCACTTTGCACGTAAGTTATAGATTTTTATATTTGTTTTTGTTAAAATCACTCTGTTTTTAACTAAATATTTTTTTTGTATAAAGAAAAAAATTTTATCTTAACAAACTGTCTCTGTATTGTAGCCTTGAAAAAGGAATAAAGTTTTCCGAAAGCTCGGCGTAGTAGAAAAGAGTTTTTCTTAAGCCCACCTGATCGATACCCCAATATTGGATTTTGCTGTTTAACTTGTCGATCGAGACTTCCTCTCCACATATATATATATATATATATATATATATATATATATATATATATATATATATATATATATATATATATATATATATATATATATATATATATATATATATAAATATTTATATATATATATATATATATATATATATATATATATATATATATATATATATATATATATATATATATATATATATATATATATATATATATATATATGTATATATGTGTGTGTCTGTAAATAAAAATTTATATTGTGCAATTTGAACTACCTAGGTTAACCAGAAAACCCATTATGCCTTTTTAAAATAAAACATAACTTCCTCCTGATACACACTGCGAAAGCGTAGAGGAGTCAAGTGAATAAAAGTAAGTGGAATTTTCAACTTACAAAGTGGAAATTTTTACATAGTAAGCCACAATTTCAACTTAGAAAGTTAAAATCTCAACTTAGTACGTATAAATTTTTACAGAGTAAATTAAAATTGTACCTTAGTAAGTTAAAAATTTAACATGGTAAACTGAAACTTAGTAAGTTTTAACTTTAAATTAGTAAGTTGAATCTTCAAATTAATAAGTTGAGATTTTAACTTAGTAAGTTGAAACTTCAACTTAGTAAATTGAAATTTTAAGTTACCACGTTGAAATTTCAACTTAGTTAATTAAAATTTTAACATACTAAGTGGAAATTTCAACTCACTGAGTTAAAATTTTAACTAAGTTAGTTAAAATTACAAATTACAGCTTAGTTAGTTGAAATTTTTACATAGTTAGTTGAAATTTCAACTTGGTAAGTTGAAATCCATTGAAAGCGTATATAAAATTAGCTTTTTAGGCAGGACCATTACATACATTCTAGCAATAGTTTAACTAAAATGTATTATAAGTTTTAAGCAAAAAATAATGTTCTATGACCAAAAATTATGTGAAAACTTTCTTCAAAATTTTGGAAAATATTTTCACCATAAATTTTGCTAGAATTCTAAGATTTTTAAAAAAAAAAAAGGTTACAAGCAAAGTGTTAATGTGTTCAAAACAGCAGTAAATACGAAAAGAAAGCAGCAGATTCCGAACATTGTTTTGGTAATAAAATTTGTCACGACATTAAAAATATTAGTAAACCCTACGGTGTTTTAAAAAAAAACACGTTTTACATTGTTCATAATACGAAAATATGTTAATATAACAATAAAAATCGAATAGTTTGAATTTAAAACACATTAAAAATGTTGATAGGGGCTTTTTATTAAAAATCTATGTTAAATAAATATCAATAAATTTTATAGGGTATTAAAAATGTATTAAATAATTTATTAAAAGAACATATCTTTTGACGTGTTAATGATTTAGGATCCTTTTTTACATATTTTAGTAATTTGATATTTCCTATAATTAATAAGCTTTTATTTCAGTAGGATTTATTATTTATTTTGGCCAGTTAATGTTTTTGATATATTGAGCGATTTAAAATTTAAAGCCATATCGTTGCAATTTGTTAAACAGCGGATTTTATTTCTATTGATTATTTATTACACCATTTTTCCTTTGACAAGTTTTTCACTGATCTGTCTGTATTAATAAATGTGGTTTTTTTATTAACACAGACGTTTTTTTTTATTAATACAAACCGATCAGCAAAAAACTTATCAACTCAAAAAAACTTAGTCTAATTCCAGATCTCATCACTTTAAAAGAACCGAGGTTTTCATAAGTGTTTTTTGGTATAATCTCATATCCCTTTTCTGAGTTTAATGAATGGGATAAAACCTTGCCTGCATTTTAAATTTTAAGACAATCATGACCTCAGAAACTCAGGTTTAAACTTTTAAAATATACCCTAAATATACGATATTACCGCTCCTACTTCTTGGCGTTTCTACTCCCTCGGACAGGGCCTCATAATTTTAATGAGCGATTTAGTCAGTCAGTTAGTAGTAAAACGGGCGATTTTCAAAATCGAATATCTCAGAAACCACTTGACATAACTTTCTCAAAGAACCCCGCATTGAACATATGGAAATTAAACACCGGTCAATTTTCCTGAAACGATTTTTGATAGCTCTTGTTATGCTGATTAAAAAAATCAATAGGCACCAAGTCCAGAAGCGCCCCAACCCCTCTAAAGCTACCCCTAAAGTTAGGAGGCTGCATTTAATTTTTAAGGGATTGCCTTACGGAAATATTTGACAACTGTCGTCAAACCAACAGCCCTTACACAGTAACTAGGCTTAGTCCTGCCATTTTCAAAGCAGCAGAATTTTAATATAAATTGGCGAATATTTTGTAAAAAAAGTTGTTTTTTATTTTTGAAATTCGCTAGATTGCCTATAATTTGGATTTTTCATATTTTATATCCTTTTCTTCTCTAGAAACATATGGGTGAAGTATAAACAGAGCTCATATTTGAATACAGCCTCATACAGTAGCTACAACCCCCCCAAAATACAATTTTCGTTATAAACTGTAACAAATCTGCCTTAAAATTTCTTTAATATTACATTAAAATTTTAACCATTTTAATAAATTACATTGCTATTAAATTTTTAGGTAAAGTTTATCTGAAAAGGGTGGCAGATTTGCCACCAAAACGTAACTAGGTATTTATATTTTTTTGAGTTTTTCTTTATTCTGTTTATCTCGATCTGCGAGTTCATAGGGTCAATAGGGCTGAGCGCACTCAGTCTCTATACGGTGAAGAAAGTTTCTGGCGTGTACCCAACAAGCATGGAATTTATTAATTGGTTTTTAATAACAAGACTTGGCCACAACTTTGATATAAACCAGGGGTCTCCAAACTACGGCCCGAGGGCCACATCCGGCCCGCGGACAGATTTTGTCCGGCCCGCGGAGAGCTAGCATACTTGAAAACTCCTTTTAGAGAACAAATAATTTTTATAGCAAATTAAATTTAGTTTACTGAAGTATTCTAATTTTATGTTGAATAATTATTAATATGACATCTACATTGATATGGTCATGGGCTAACTCCGCTAACTCATAACATTCTTGTAGGCTTATTGTTATTGTTTTTGTGATAAGTTGGATAAAGAAACACAGAATTGTAATGAGTAAAGACATGTATAATATGCAGAAAATTTAACTTCAGTATATAATAACTAACAAATTATTGAAATGAATCCAACTAACATTTTATACATTTTAAATAATCACATAACTTATAACAAACATAATGACATATGAAATACTAATGAGATTTATGTAATTGAGATTTTCCACTGACAATAGTTTGTAGTTGTGGACTAATTTTACTTGTACCAATTATTAAAAGAGATTTAAGATGCTCATCAGTTAATTTCGATCTGTAAACATTTTTTGTGTACTTCATTTTGGAGAAGGTTTTCTCACACAAATAAGTAGTACCAAAAACAGAAAACAGACCACGGGCAAATTTATGCAAATTATCAAATTGTGTCAGTGGAAGACTCTTATAAAATTCCAACAAAGATGAGTTTTGATATTTGTTCTTAATTATATCACTGCATTGTAGATCAATCATTTCCATTTGAAGTTCCGGGGCTAGGGTTTCAATGTCAGTATCAAAAGGATTCTGAAAAATCTTAATTTGATTCGCAATGGCATCAAGTCCGAGAAACGAGTATCAAAATTTATCTTCAAAGCACTTAAAGTTTCGATTGCAAAATCGATAGGAAACTCAGTCTCAGTAGTGTGGCTGAATATTTCACATGTTTTAAAATGTGAAAAACATTTACTTCGTAGTTGTGATTGAAACAGTCTCAATTTCTTCCGGAATGATTTGATATTAGTGTATAAATCAGGAAGATGCTGGTTTTCTCCTTTGCAATCCCAAATTCAGTTCGTTCACATGTTTTGTCAAATCAACATAGAATGCTAACTTCCACAGCCATGCGTTGTTTTGTAATTCAGTAAGAGGGCGATGCTTTTCATTCAAAAAAATTTCGATCACTGCTCGAAGTTCAAAAAGCGCTGAAGGACTTTCCCACAACTAAGCCAGTGTACGGCAGTATGATAAGGTAAGTCAGTTTCTCCAACTCTTCAATAAATTGTCGGAATTGTCGGTGATTCAGCCCAAAAGATCTGATAAAATTAACAGTTGATATGACTGGTTTCAGAACGTCAGACATATCCAAACATTTTCCGCACAAAGACTGTTGATGAATGATACAATGTAAGACTAATGGTTTTGAACCACCGTCATTTTCTACAGCCTTTGACACAAGAGCGACCACTCCTTTATCTTTCCCACTCATGTTTTTGCCTCCATCAGTTGTAATACATTTCAAGTTTTTCCATCGAAGGTTCTTTGATTAATGGCCATTTCAACTCCTTTAAAATATCTGTACCAGTAGTTGTGCCATGATTACTATACATATCAAGAAGTTCTTCGTGCACTTCATAGCTTTTATCTACTCCTCGAATATAAATCAACACCTGAGCAGTATCTGACACATCCGTTGACTCATCCAAGGCCAAAGAAAACCACTCAAAATGTCCATTTTTGTCGAACAGTTGAGAGGATATATTTTCAGCGATGTTTCTACCCTTCGAGCCACAGTGTTTGCTGACATACTGACAGTTTTTAATAAATTTACCTTTTCAGGGCACATTTCTTCGGCTACTGCAATTATGCATTCTTTGATCATTTCTCCATCGGTGAATGGTTTTCCACGTTTTGCAATTTCAAGAGCCACACGAAAGCTGGCACGAGTTGCAGCCTCTTGTTCAGTTTTGAGTTTTGTAAATGAAGATTGCTGCGATTTCAATCCGCGCTGCATAGCTTCGAATTTTTCTGTCCGCAAACTTCCTGTATATTTTGAGTAATTTTGAAAATGTTTTGTTTCATAATGACGTTTAATGTTATATTCTTTGAGAACGGCTATGCTTTCATTGCAAATCAAACATAGCGCCTTGTTACTGGACTCAATTGCGAAATACTGAATGTTCCACTGATCTTTGAATTTTCTGCATTCACTATCAATTTTTCGCTTCTTTTCCATACTACTAATTCACACACAAAAGCAACAATTCAAATCAAATACTGTTATAAAGATGTCTTAAACTTAAACACGCACAAACACGTTTTAAGGAGGTATGCAATATTTTATTTAACAACAGTGTCATAGGAACTGACTTGTGGTTGCGCCACTAGCCTTCTTATATATTCCAATTACTGCCATCTAGAAGTGAGTGGAAGACACCAGAACTTTCTCGAACCAACGAGATTATTCTGTACGTGCTATTAGCGCCATCTGTTAGCGATAGAAGGTACTACCTATTTCCGCTTGTGTCCACCAGATGTCGTGTCACGTTACTCCTCATGGCTCGTACTCTACGACTAATCTAGAAATTACAGATAATGACAGGAAAATTAATAATATGCAGTGTTGCGTTTTGCGGACTTTAGTCCGATTTGCAGCCTTTTTAAACGTTGTGTACTTTTCGGACTTTTTTTCATCAGTGGACTATTTCACTTCTTACCACCGGCAACAATGATAATATGGTTTTGGCCCTCGGAACTTACTGGAGTAATCAGTATGGCCCTAAGGCTGGAAAGTTTGGAGACCCCTGATATAAACTATAGGAGTAAAGACGTCATAACCAAAGTCAACCATATTCGCCCAAATGCAGTGGTAAATATCGTTTTATTTTCGTTATAACTAGCTAAAAGCCTATATTTGATTATAGACTTTTTTAAACATGAATCTGTCACGACAATATAAATAGATCATATTAAAAGAGTAATCTGATATAGGAGCTCGTTTGGTTAAGACTCGGCTAGGCTTTCTTGCAAGCATTTAGGTTTTACAATTAGATATCGATGTCTTTTGAAAATTGTTAGAAAAACCGGTAAAATTTTACTTGTTTTGGACATGACTGATGATTTTTTGCACACGGGGATTTTTTTGGGGCGGTGACCACAATTCTAAAATGAGCTTCTTCTGGCATCCTCTGGTTTTTGAATAATGAGGCATCCAAGGTGACTACCTCAAAATTCTTCCTTCTGCGAACTGATTACCATCAAATGGAAACATACACTGATTGGAAACTTACATATTAAACAAATACACTAAAATTTACAATATTGTCTTGTCTATTTTTAGTAAATAATAGTTCAAAAAATGACTTCAGTTTTTTTTACGTTGTAAGAATATAATATGTTGTATATGGTTGCCTAATTCATAATTAAGTTTATTAAAAATAAAATGCTGGATTTATCTGAGGTGTTTTTACTAAAAAAAGGTAATAAAATATTGTAAATTTTATTGTTTTTGTTTCACATGTAAGTGCCCACTCAGTGTATGTTCCCTGTTCCCATTTGATGATTATCAGTTTCAAGAAGAAAGAATTTGGGAAAGTGTCCTTTTGTCCATTCGCGCCGCGAAAATTGGATCCAATTTGGGGTTCGGGACATAATGTTTTTCTCAAAAACGGTATAAGTTATCGATCATTTTTAAAAACTATATGAAAGCCAACACTTAAATCTGGGCTTCTGCTGTAATAGTTTTTTAAATTTGGATTTAGTTTTTAATATTTCCTTGAGTGAATGTCTCCCTAAAATCGGTTATGTTTAGATACTATTTTCTCTTACGACTCATATTTCAAAAATCTGTTACAGCAGAGGCATAGATTATTTCTTTACTTTTAAAATGGTGTATAACTTATGTCATTTAAGTAAAAAATAGTTACCGAAAAATTGAAATCTCCTGAAGGCTTGCAATCGGAAACAACATCGCATCGATACACCGAATTTGGAAGAACCTAAATAAAATATAATAATTTTAATGCGGCTATACGAAAATTGTGGTAGTGGGAGTTTGTTAGTCTCCGCCCACCGTCTCCGCGTCCTTTCGCCCGACCCTTAAATTGTAGCGTAAATGCACTCTTAAGGTTATTCCACGAGACCTCATATTTTAGATTTAGATTTAATCAGCGACCCAAAAGACCTTCGTATGCAAAAAATTATTAAAATCAATGTCCGATAAGTAAAATTTTACCGAAAAAGCGTTTTGTGTGCTCCCTTCCTTCCATAATTTTATATTACACACATGTCATGGTTACCTATGGCTTCTTAATTGCCGTTACAAAATATCTCGTTATGAAACCCATATCTTTTCCGGCTTTATTTATGGTGTCATGTAATAACAAACGTGTAAAATTTTATCGCCAACCATTTAATTTAATTTAGGTATGAATTTTATTTTGAATTTTTGCAATGTATTGTTAATGTTATACTGTGTGTCCACGTATGAAGTTTACAACAGGACAAATAAACCAAAAAGAGAAATATGCGATAAAAGTGTTTTGTTGTAAAGGCTGGGCCAGTAGGAAAAAAAATAGAGTAAACTTAGGTTTCAGCTAATTACGAAAATAAAGCGCTCTTCCTAAATATCTTTGAGAAAAGGTAAACATATCTTACTTATCGTTTTTTGTCCAAGTTATAAAAAAGGCAGATATTGCAACAAAAATTAATGATATTTGTGGTATATTTTTTGTCACTATCTTTATTTAATTAAGTATTTATTTAAAGTATAATAATTCTCATTAAAGTGTTATTCCCTGAGCAAAGGGTTTTTGTGTAATATAGGGTCATGGAGATGATCAAGTACCACACCGTTAGGTTACGAAACAAGATGAAATAGGACTATACTGATGCTGCTACAGATTTGATTTTTTTAATTAGTTACAAAAATTTCTGTAAGGCTCATTAGAAATCCTACTTATCAGTTATTTTTTTATTTTTTAAGTCATCTCCAAGGTGAAGTCGATTCATATTTGTTATAAATAAAAGACCTTATCTTCACTAAAAACTTTTTAGTAAAGATAAGGTTTTTTATTTATAACAAACATTAGTTAAAAGTTGTTAAAGCAAGTCACAGTCAAAGGGTGTTGAAAGAAAAGAAAAAAAAATATGTTCATTCAAACCCTTTAATCAAACATTGCAAGAGCGACCTACAATCATGTTTCTGGGTACAGGAACCATATCGATAAATTTCATCCTGGACCGCGATAACGTTAAAACTCCGTCTTAAGCTCTTAGACCAGGAGCAATTAGAAAAATGTGTTTAATATGGGGGTTTAATTTTTTTTCCTACATTAAATAATTTAATTTACTATGTCAGGTATAAATATGTTCTATAGTTTTGTGGCGGATTCATGTTTGAATATGTTTTCTTTGTAAGTACTCGCCTTGAAATTTTATTGAAAATGGGGCTACTTTGGTCCAGGTCCCGGGGTATAGCGAGCTGGGCCTGCTTAGCCCTATAAACCCCTTTGAACTTGCAGATCGCCTGCAACAAAGAAGAAGATAATCCCACAAAAACAAACAAATTATTATTTTACACACAAAATGTAAATTTTTAGGTTATGACAAATTCGTTAGATTATATTAGACATGCGTCAACACTGTCAAGAAACGCGCCAGTCATAATATCTGGGTTTGTCTAGACGCGAGAGCAAGTCTGCCACCGTTGTCAAGATGAAATTAAAAAAAAAACTACATTTAAAAAAAATTGCTTCAAAAACTTAGCAAATTCTAACTTTTACTTTTTATGACGTTTTTTCATATATGACATTAGTTTATTTGACTGGTATATTCATAGTATTTAAAAAGATAAAAAAGATGGCATGGTGTGTTTATTAATTTTAAGTTTACCTGAATTTACTTCAGCATTAAGCATAGGTAACCATGTATTATTTTAATGAACATATATTGATGCTACACCTTATCTTTATTTAATAAAATAAATAAACTTTCCTTTGTTTTACGTTTTTTTGAACAAGTTTTCTTTGCTTAAATACTAGAAGCATTCCAGTTTATTATGTGGTTCTTATTAATGCGTGTTAACAGATTTTTGATTTGTGGAATTCGGTGTTTTTAATGTATGTTCCATCTTCTTTTATGCGTTTCCCCTACTTCATTTTAAAGCAAAATTTCTTAAAACTTAGTTTATTTTTTTTTTTAATTTCATCTTGACAACGGTGGCCGACTTGCCACCAACGTAGATTAGTATTTTGTTTTTTTTTTTTTTTTTGGGAAAATTTGCTTCTTTTTGTTGCAGGCGATCTGCAAGTTCATAGGGGTCAATAAAGCTAAGCAGGCTTAGCCCGCTATACCCCGGGACTTGGACCTAAGTTGTCCCATTTTCTAGAAAATTTCAAGGCGAGTACTCCCAAAAAAACATATGTCACAGTTGCTTGGCATTTTCACTTTTTGGTATTATTTTTCCCTTTCAAACCTAATCGGCAAATACACTGCCTATAAATCAAATCGACTAAGTATTAAATATAAATGCCGCACCTTAGCAAATAAAAAAACCATAAAACCATGGAAAAGTGCGCATTGACCATGCGATACGTCAAAGCCAATTGATGGTACCATAAACCATCTGCACCTTTCACTAGTATAACATATGACGTAATTTTTTTAATATTTATTTTAGTGCGAGTCAATTGACGTGGATTTGCTTAACTGTAAAATAAATAAAAAAAACCTTTCACTTAATGCCATACTTGAAATAAGAGCGTTAAAATATATTAGACAATATATTAATTAGGTACTTGTAGAAGGTAAGAGTTCTTTAGTAATTGACTTGGTGAACAGTAACCTATACATGGGCTATAATGAAAGTAATAGTTTAAATATGGTTGGCTCCATTGCTACGAGCGAAAAATTTAAACTACACAATTTTTCAAGTTCTATACGTTGCTGGGTCAATATAATCTAAAGTTTTTTGATGGAGAATGAGAAAATTAAATACACACCTTATAGTAGGGGAACCCAAGCGGGTATTTTGGGATTTACTCAGGCGCGGCAGAATAACATAAGGGGGAACCCTGTTGAGTACTCCCACAATACATAAGCCCTGGATCGGGCGTCTAGGGCAGCCAATCAGATTGGTAAAAAAATCGATCAATTAGAAAAACTTAAGCGCGTCAAATTAAGGCAAGGTAAGTTAATTACATGCAGAGAAAATGTGCATTTCAATACTATGGCGATTTGAGCGTGACATTAGGAAATAGGAAGAGTCAAGGAGTCTCAAGTGCGGTTACTTTTTTTATTTTAAAGGAAATCATTCAAGGATTACGGGAATAATAAAATCTGCCGATTTTTACAAGCCGACTAGCTAATACCCTAAAACTTAGAAACCAGTACTCAATAAACTGGCTACTATGGCATGACATGGCCCCAAAACTTCATTAAAGCTTTATCTGTTTTCCAAGATTTTTTTTATCTTGGGACAGTCCACGAGGGCCGATGCCTAAGTACTAACATACCGTGGGTGTCTTAAGTGTGGTAAGAGAGAGTTTGTTCACACGGGACTTAAATATTGGAGATTGGGAGGAGAAGGAAAATCTTCTGCAGGCAGCAGATTCCATAGTCTTGACACTCTAGGGATAAAGAGACGAAAAAAGCGGGAAGTTCGGGGCCGCTCTAGCTGAACTGTAAAAGGATGCATAAAAGTTGCACTACGTGTTGCTCTACTGGGAGCTGCCAGAGAAGAAATTATACTGGCCAACTTCTCTGAGCAGAAGCCGTAAAAATACCTATAGAAGAGCGACACATCCCCTACAGCTCGACGGTGGGCAAGAAGAGGAAGCCTTTCTGTAAGCGTGGGATCATTAATAAGACGAACGGCTCTTCTTTGAATGGAGTCCAGAATGCTAAGTGTTGTAGGGGACGCCAATCCCCAGGCATGAGAACAATATTCTAAAGAGGGTCTGATTTGGGATACATACAGAGTATACAGATTGGAAGAAGAGAGATATTTTCTGGCTCGAAAGAGGAATCCAAGCTTTTTTAAAGCTGCCGAGGCTATGGATGTTATGTGCTTGTGCCAGTTAAGGTTATTCTCAAAAGTAACGCTGACAAGATTAAACGACTCTTTGTTCTGCAGAACTGGGTCGCTCATATGTAACGGATGAGCATTGGCAGACTTTTTCCGCGACAGCGAACATGACTGTGTTTTCGAGGCATTAAACTGAACAAGATTTTTTGCGCCTCAATCCAAGATAAGTTTGAGGTCTTGTGAAAGAGATATCTGCATTGACCTGCGCTTGTTTTCCAAATCAGAATTACACGGTGGCTTAAGAAATTGAATACTAGAGTGGAGGTACTATCGTCAGCAAAACTGAGAGGTGGAAGAGAGAAGATCGTTATTGTGTAGAAGAAACTGCGTGGGTGCCAGCACTGAGCCCTGGGGCAACCCAGCATTAATTTGGTAGAAGCTGGAAGAATGACCATCTACAGTAACTGATATACGTCGATTAGAAAGGAAACTGGAGAACCAAGAGCAAAGCTTAGGTGGAAGACGGTAAGAAGGAAGTTTGCTAAGAAGCCCGTCATGCCAAACCTGATCGAAAGCTTTGGATACGTCAAGAGCAACGATCTGGGATTTACCAAGAAACTCAAGGGACTTGTTTCAGTTGTGTGAGACAAAGGAAAGAAGATCAGCTGTGTGTCTTCTGTGACGGAATCCATACGCTCTATCATGTAAGATCTTGTGTTTTTCCAGATACTTTAAGATTTGGGAATTGATGAGTTTTTCCATTACTTTGCAAACAACAGAAAGGAGAGATATAGATCTATAGTTAGAAGGAAGAGTTTTAGATCCTTTTTTGGGACAGGTTGCACAGGTGCAGCTTTCCAGCTCTCCGGGAAAATGCCCGTGTCATAAGAGAAAAGATTTCAAATAAATTATTAAGGAATCTCAGTATTGTCAAGAATTGCAGTTAAGTAATAAAATATTAGTTGGCTAGATCTGTGGTTGGGCTTTCAAATTTAACCAACCACCTTATTAACCACATTTTACCTGGTTCACCGTAAAAACTTATAACCGTAAAATACACCAGGTCGTTTGTCGAGATTTTCAGGTGCACCACAGTTCTTGTCATTCTTGACCGGCCATAAGGAAAAAATTACTGTAATAAAAACAATGGTTTCATTGTTTGTTTTTAATTTAGCAATAATTATGAAACATTGCATTAGCAAACAACGTTAACTAACAGATGCAACTTAATAAATTATTTTTCTTTTGTGGTGGTCAAAATTTTTTATGAATGTACAGAGTTTTTCTCTATGATTTGGCATGCTTTTAAAGGTATTATTTAAAGGAATAGAGAAAACTGGTTTATACAAAAGTTTTAGGATTTTTTATTAAGATTTTATACAGGGTGTCCCAGAATATGTGGGCAATCTCTCGGAATCTGATAGAAAACCTAAAAATATTATGACAAGTTCTCATAAACTTTTTTCCTACAAGCCTACGGAGATACAGGTACATAACGGACGACTTTGAAAATCGTTTTTTTAATAACTTTTAAATACTAGGAGTAATTTAATATTTTTTTAGTATGATGGTAACTAGATAAGTCTTCTTAAAATGAACCCATTAAATCATATTTGGATTATTTAGTTTGCCAGGGACGGACTAGCTCTTACACAATAATAGAAATTTTTTTAACACCCTGTATGATAAGGACTCAACAATATTATTTTTGGATAGCTTTAACCTTAAACTAAAAAAAGGTATTCCTAATTAACATCTGTAAAATCAACTCTTTACGAGAAATAAAATATTATGTTTGGTAATTTTTTTTTACATTATACGGGGTGTTTTCTAATTGTACGTCAATATTTCAGGAGGCAATTTTTGGGTTCATTTTAAGAAGAAAACTTCATATGAACGTATGTCCTAAACGTCTTAACTTTTGAGATACAGGGTGGTAAGATTTTTAAAAATAAATCATTTATTATTAATATCTGTAATACAACTTTAGATATTTAATGAAATTTGGTACACATATACTATGTATCAAGAAGCATTTTTAAATGAACCACATTTTTTTTTCAAAGTAGACAAGTCCAATTCTGTGCCAACGCCACTGGTGGAAATAAAAAAAATGTGGTACACTTAAAAATGCTTTTTAATACATAGTACATTTATGCCAAATTTCATTAAAATATCTGAAGTGCTATTACAGATATTAATAATAAATTATTTATTATTAAAAATTTTACCACCCTGAATCTTAAAAGTTAAGACGTTAAGGACATATATTTATATGAAGTTTTTTTCTTAAAATGGACCCAAAAATCACTTTTCCAAATGTTGACGTACAATTAAAAAACATCCTGTATAATTTAAAAAAAAATTACCAATCATGATATTTTATTATTCGTAAACAGTTAATTGTATCGATGTCAATAAAGAATACCTTTTATTTAGTTTAAGGTTAAAGCTATCTAAAAATAATATTGTTGAGCCTTTATCATACAGGGTGTTAAAAAAATTGCTATTAGTGTGTCAGAGCTAGTCCAAATATAATTTAATGGGTTTATTTTAAGACGACTAATCTAGTAACCAACATATTAAAAAAAATAAATTATGCCTAGTATTTTAAAAGTTATTTAAACAAAAACAATTTCCCGGGGCGTCCGTTCAGGTACATATCTCCGTAGGGGAGGGTCATAGAAAAAAAGTTTATGGGAAGTTGTAATAATATTTTTAGATTTTCTAGTAGATTCCGAGAGATTGCCCACATATTCTGAGACACCCTGTATATTACATTTAGAAAAACAACCTACAATCAAAAAATAGAAAATTGGGAATAATATTTTGTTGTATATTTTTTGTTTTTAATGAAACACTTTGTATTTTACTGATAATATAAAATCTTGCCGTTTTCCCTTTTTTTAAAATATTCAATATGTCTATGTTTCGATAAGCAGTTTTGTAACAATTCGAATTTAAATTTTTATTTTATATGTAATGGAGCACCTCTCCTTAGGTCTAGTAAGCCCTGAAAGCCAAAAGAATTTCTATGTTGGATCCAGCTTGACCAAGGATGACGACAGATAACAAAACAGAGGAATTGACGTATTTTGTCAAACAAAAAATATGTCCCACTACTACTTTATTAACGTGAATTAAAAAAAATAAAAATATCGTGTTAGTGTAATAACTTTTAAATGCTTAAAGATAATGAAACGAAATTTTAATCAGAGATTTATTTAAAAGTGACCTAGTTATAGTAAAAATTGGCTTTATAAGTTAATAGTTGCGTGCGTCTGGATTTACCGTGGTATTTTTCTTTTTAATGTGGTAACTGCTAAAATTTCTTTTTGAACACTTTTGCAAATTTAATGTTTTATTTTTAATGAAATGTGCCACTTAAGTTTTCTCTATCTCCCGTCATTTTCCTATAATTAAGCTATTTGTAAATACGAATTTACCCATTGCGTACATAGAAAAATGTAGAAATATAAAAAAATGTAAAAAAAACACAAACATGATTGCATTTTAAAAAGACTCATGGACCATGGTCTTTTAATTATTATATTTATGGAGGCACTGAAAAACAGCAAATTTGGGATATGCCTGGTATTTTAGCACGAATCTATGAGGAACCGCATAGAAAAATGTACTACAGCTTTAGACAAGATTTGCTGCATTTTTATAATATTGTTTTTTGTTTAATTAATTACTGTTAATTAGTATAAACTTTAAGTTTGTAGGTTAATAGTACATTAATTATTGCTAATTAATTAGTAGTTTTTTATTTTTAATCATCCAAGGGTAACGTACCCGATAATGTTTGCATTTTTTAGAATTGTTTTCATGGTTACACATTTTTTGATATACGCAATAGATAACTAAGTATATACAAAAGTCTTGGTTACAGCAAAATGCCAAGAGATACCAAGAAGACTTATAAGGCACCATTTGTTTAAAACAAAAATTTACATTTGCTAAAATAATTAAAAAAAAAAAAATTACAGTGGCGTACCACATTTAAAAAAGTCCTACGGTAATATCCGTACACACGCCACTGAGTTAACTACAAAGTTATTTTTTTACTGTAACTAGGGCTTTATTAAATTAACCTCTGTCTAAAATATCGTTTCAGTATTTTTTAGTGAATAAAAGTTATTACACTTAAAGGACTATTTTTTAATTTAACACCCCGTAATTCAGAAACCAATAATCATAGAGCAGAACTTCGTATGAAAAAAGTGTTTTTTTTTACCTAAAAATCCACTGTTTAATTTATCCCGACCTTTATGTTACCCTGAATTTACAAAAAACATATTTTTTTTGTATCGAATTTAAATAAAGTTTATGCTTCCAGAACTACCAATTAATGATGAAGACAGCTAAACTGCGTTTTGATATTCACTGTCGGGATTAGTTTTTTTAGGACAAATGTGCGGTGCGATAGTTTAGGTAATCAACTGATGTCTCCATTTTCTTCAGGGGTAATCAAATGTAAATACTTTATTTTTTATACATCAGCTGTCTGACTTTGTTAAGGACCTTCTACTTGACAATAAAAATGTTTTGTGGTATTATAATAATGATGCTTTATGTTATAGTTTACGATGTTAATAAGTGTCTTTAAGAAATATTCTTGGAGCTTTTTATGGGAAGCTTTTCATTAATTCAATGGCCGGTAAGATCACCGGACCTAAACCCACTGGATAACTTTTTTTTGAGATTATTTTTTTTTTTTGCACGGATCACCTAAAAGATTAATGGCATAGAAAGAATTTTAATAAACTTATAAACATTGCCCTTAGGAACTTAACTTTATAATTCTCTAAAATAAATAATAAAACTATATGAAATTTGCTATCTTTGGTGTGTTTAATACATTTAACAACACTTATTTTACTTGCAGCTTTTAGTGATTAGCTAATAAGTGGCTACTATGGAAATCCAAGCTTTTTCGGGAAACAAAACAACCATTAAGGGGACAAAAAAACCGTGATTTTAACTTCCATGGACCAAAGCGAAATTTACACTGCCATTTAGTAGTATCGTGAAAGTGTTTTCTACGCTCTAAGATGATTTCCAACGTGGATGCATGTCCTTGTGGAGGTCAAGAATACATGAAAGGTAATGTATATACACATCTTTAGGAGACCCGGTATATAGGAAATTTCATATGAATATTAAATATTTTGCTGTTATACAAGCAACCGTTAAAGTACTTTCCAACTCAAGCATAAATTTTAAGGGGAAACCACCCAACTGTTACGAAAATAATCTCTCCACCGGCGTTTCTATACAGGTGCATATCGTCGTTGTGAAATAATAGGTTTTATAGGAACCTGTTGAAAACAGCTGTTCCAACGAATTAAAGGTAAATTTGTGGGAAAGAAGGGATTGATTTTTTGCGTCTATTTTTAGTATTTAATACTGCTGTCTTCTGTCTTTGTGCATATTACTACAGGTACCTTAAGGTCGAATATTATATCGCACACACTCTTTAAACGTGACATAAGTCCAAATATCTCACATTTAACTTTTTTATAAAATTAAGTCCTAAGAAATTTACTTTTATTGGAAAATAAGCGTCTCAAGTGAATTTCCCTAATTCATCCCCTATGAGTAAGTAAATTCTAAAGAATCTCTATAAACTGACTTGTGCCTCCTTAATTTAATTACATTTTTGTTTATATTTTCTTTATTATTTGTCCTATCAAAAATGTTTATAATTTTTTATATGGATTTTCTTGTTTTATAGAATTTTTTGCAGTTTTTAAAATATTGATGTAACTGATAGTAGTTAGTAAATATGTGTTGCTCGATTCTGAAGGATATGATAAAATAAAGTCATCTTTTAATAAAGCCCACCACGATGGGCGAAACGTTAAGTAAATAGTCGTTTTGATCACAAAAACCTATACCTAAGAAAATACAACATAATTTATAAATTATATGGTTTTAAGAAACAAAAAACAAGAATATATTTTTTTTTATCTTTGTGACAGCTCACGAAGGATTTTTTCATTTACATATATAATATATACTAGACATATACATATACATATATGCTCCTAAGTACCAGAGTACCGTGAGTGCCGGGTTTTCCGATGTTTAACCCATCTTTTTTCCCCAGTTCCTCAACGCTGTCCAAGCACTGAAACATGCAAATATTGCATTTACAGCACCTTTAGACAACGGTAGTGCACCACGACGTTATTTAAATAACTATTTCCTATCCCCAAAAAAAAAATTTATAAAAAAATTTCTTAAAATTTAAAAATAATTTAAAAATTTTTAAAATTATAAATATAAATTATTTTAAAATATACTATATTTTTAATAAATAAAATTAATATATAAAATATATATATATAATATATATATATTATATATATATATATATATATATATATATATATATATATATATATATATATATATATATATATATATATATATATATATATATATACAACTAAGTTCGATTATTTCTTGGGTATGGGGTTTTCTTTATAATTTAAAACAACAAAGGATTCCTTTAAGTTTTTTTTTCAAAATATTTCTTTTTATTTTAGTAATTTAAAAAGTATTTTCTTGAAGAACATATTTAGCAATTTGCGAAGCTCTTAAATTTATAGTGCACTCTAGTTATCATCACTTTGTCATATTGTCCGACTCTATGTCCGTGCTTAAAGCCTTAAAGAAGAATAAACCCTGCAACTATAAAGACAGCCCAATAATATGGGAAATGAGGAAATTGCTACGCAGAATAAAACTGCGTAACAAAGGAGTCCATTTCATACGGGTTAAAGCCCACACAGGACTAAAGTTAATGATAGTAGACTTAAAGCAAAGGACAGTAATATTAATGTAACAGCTAATTACACTCTTTGTTTAAAGAGAAAAATAAGCAAAAAAAATATTCCAATAAAGGTTTGGGGAAATCAAAAATAAACTCAAAGTACACTCAGCTCTAATAAAATTCCCTTTTACGGGGGTTAAAA
>JAHBCN010012786.1:0-26067 GCA_019359885.1 Listronotus oregonensis
ATATATATATATATATATATATTATATATATATATATATATATATATATATATATATATATATATATATATATATATATAATATATTATATATATATATTATATATATATATATATATATATATATATATATATATATATATATATATATATATATATATATATATATATATATATATATATATATATATATATATATATATAATTATCTTTATAAACTAATTTTAAATCAAATAAAGAGTAAACATAACATTTTAAATTTTATTAATATAAAAATGAAAAAAATTTTTTTTTAAATTGTTTTATTATATTTTAATATGTTAGTGCTACTGTTTTACTAATATTAAATAAAAAAACTTTAATAACAAGTAAATTATTATACATATATCCAAGAAAATAGAAAAAAAAATATAATAATATTGCAGATGGTGTTTTAAAATTAGATTTGCTGTTTTCAAAATATGTTTTTATAATTTTCTTTTAGGTGTACCGCAACTATGTCCTAGAAGTGGCGTTTCATTGTGATCTATGCTATGTTTTATTACAAAAAAAAAGGAAAAAGCTTGTTGATAATGGAGGACTGAAAAATTGGCGCATAATATTTTTAGGATAGTGTAAGCATTTTGTTATATGGGTAAATAACTAACAACTGTGCAAAAGCAGCTTTTTGGTAATTGATTTTTTTATACTCAGGAATTTAAAATTTGCTTTTGGGCGACTCAATTTTAACGGTTGACATGTAAATTTTGTAGAACTCATATTTGCGCAATTATTAAATTTATTTATCTGTTCATTAAACTAAAAAAGAAATGGGTGGTTATAAGCTTTAAATTCATCAAAACTTTGACATGATCGGCGACTGAAAGCTTGAACACGCCGCATTTCCGAAAATTTTAGAAAAAAACGTTGTAGAATACGTAAAGTGAAGCCGTTCGGGAAGTTTCAGCGGGTTGGTAATATTTTTTCCCATGTTGTACTGTGGTCTATACACAAACATTTTTTGTTAGACACTAGTGTTATTTTTTTTAACTTATAAACAAGTATATAAAGTTAGAAATAAACATAGTGTTAGAAGCTATAATTTAATCCACTTAACTAAATTATGATGGTTGCATGTTATTGCAAGAAGATAGACTACATCATTTATTTATGTCGAATTATGGATTTTCCGGTAATCAATAAAATAGTTTATTTTAGGTTTATTGTTTTTATTATTTAACTTATTCTCCCTTTTAAGATGCTATGTATACTTTAAATTCTATGATTAGGATGGGGTTAGGGAAGCGGAGGAGGGGGGTGCAAGACTAAATGCTGGGCAAGATGAAGTACCTGTCTTAAATTAGAGACTAATTAACCGGTCACTTTCGTTTTTGCACATACCGTAGTGCCACCCTGGCAGTTTTTAGTAATCAAAGTCAATGAGTATTTTTTACATGGAAAACTCTGTTTTTGGCGATTTTCTTACAACAATATTTCAAATAACAAATAAAGTTATTCAAATATGTCGATGATTACGCTTGCAGGTAAGTATTTCTTTATTTGTGTGTAAGAACAAGTTTTTAGAGATACATATCTGGATTTAATTTGGCATGGAAGGACAAGACGGGGTACCCCATTTAGTTCTCAATAAAGTAGTTTAAAGTTTATTTTGCTATGTGAGCAAAAGTGTAGTGATTTGTAAGAAATTATGAATGTTATTTTATAGAATGGTAAAACATTCACCAGTTTCTATAGCACTGTACCGCTATCTGCAATACCAACCCCTAATTCTAATAATACTATATTTTTTTTTATCTTTGTGACAGCTCACTAAGGATTTGTCATATACATATATAATAATATATGCTAGACATATACATATACATACATATAAGTTGGTCTGATAACACTGAAATAGACTTAGCATCAAGTGCTCCACAAAAATCAACATTTTCTATAGCCAGTCTCCTTAGTTTAACATCCGGCTGCTTAAATCTGCAGGTATCTGTTTTTTTTTTGGTTAATAAAACCTAATTTGTATAAATAAAACTTTATAAGAGAATATATTCCAGGAAGGTTGCTTGGAAAAATTAAGCCTAAACTTCCACGGGAAAAAGAAACTTGAAATTTGGTATGTAAGTAGGTTTTAGGACACAAGTAAAAGAAAATTTTTGAAAGCTGCACATTTTTACTTAAAACGCCCTAAAACGGGGGAGGTAATATCGTATATTTCGAAGTAGTTTTTAGTTTAATTTAATATACCGGGTATGCCAGGAGCCTGGTTCACCGCCTCTTTTTTCCTCAATTTTTAAGATAAAAAAGTGAAACGTAGAGATATTACGTAATATCAAATTTAACGTTTTTTGACAAGCCACGTAACATACGGTTAATTTCGGTTTTACCGGACACGGCCTTACCTTTTAATTTTCAGATGAGATACTTGTGGAAAACCTTTCGGATATGAAAAAAATACGTGTAAAAAGTTCTACAAGTTCATATAAACTATTTTCTTATAGACCCCCTTTTCGGAGATATGACTTCCAAAGAACTTCAATGAAATCAAATTTTTTATACATAATTATTAAATTATGTGTCTTTATTGTAATTTTATTTTAATAAGACGTAATTTTAAGTAAGACTCTTCAAATTACTGTCAAAGGAAGTGTTGCGAATTAATTACAGCTGCAGGGACGGACTAGCTGTGACACTTATGACCCCCTTTTTTTCGCCCTTTATTGATAAAAAATTTGGACAACGTTTTTACCAAACCTTTAAACCTTGATTAAACATAAGGTACTCTTTATTCATGTTGCTAATCCTAACCGTTTAAAAAAACCTTCTTTTTCCAAGATAAACCTGTAAATTTATACTGTATAAATTTTCACTATTCGCCATTGCCCAAATTTAAAGACCATATTTATCAGGTTTACTTCTCATGTAAACTCGAAAAGCACATCTCCCCCTGAATGAAACAAGTTGCTCATCTATAGTGATATGCGATCCACGTGAATACGCCCTGATACAATTCTGCACAAACAAAACCTCTCTAATTGGAGCTAATTTATCGTTTATTTTACGCTGAGCTTTAGTAGAATAGTCGTTAAACCGAATAAATGCTGTAAGCAACTGAAATCGATTACGTGACATACTTGCTGGTATAATGGGCCTGACATATTTTTTCTCTGTACACCATAACATCTTTTGGGGCTCCCTGGTTGCTTGAAATGCTCCTTGGATCAGCAGGAGTCCTAGGTACGCTTTGATCTCCGTAGAATCGGTAAGCTGCCAAGTTCGTAGCGATTTATGTGGATACTTTTTATTCTATTGTTTTATTACCTACAACAGAAAAACTCATGCTTAGTAATAGTAAAATACAGCAAACTTTATAAACAATATCATTAAATGGAAGAAGGCCAATGAAAAAATAAATAAAAAAAACCTTCTAGCTTTACTATTTATTTCAGCTACTATTATTTTTATTATATCACCTGACAAAGACAGCAAAAAAGCTTCAATTTCAGTGGTAAAATGTAAACTATACGGAGGAAGACCTTATTTTTTCTTCATAATATTTTCAGCACCTCTGCGTGTCTGAGAATAGGGAACTTTTGACCATTGCGTGCCATCTTTAAATGTATAAAATGGATTTTCACCTTTAACAGATTCTGGCTTCTCTTGAGTCACAGATGTTCCTTGACTAACGTCACTATCGCATTCAATAAGGTCAGGCTCTGCATCATTTATTTCCGGCTCCCTGTCGCTTACCTCATCTTCAGACAATATTTAGTCAAATTCTTCCATTTTATCGTCGGAGTCTGCATATAATAGTCGTTCTAAGGCCGATTATTCACCTAAGCACAACGAGGAAGCAACGGCCGCGAGGCCGAACCAGGAGACCCTAAACCGTCATTTCATATTTGGATAAATTCAACACCTAAGCGGCATTTAAACAGCGGCACTGGGGGCAAAAACGAATTCATAGAACTTTTTTTGCGTTTGGGGTTATGGTTTATGACAAAGCCCTTAAAAAGAAATTAAATACAAAAGTTTTATAATTAAAAATATTATGGGATATTTTTTTATTTTGTCCCATGAAGGGGTTTAAATAAGTCTGAGGGAAGTTTACTATTTAAAATTTCTTTAAAATCTCAAAAATTTAAAACCCCATTTTTTAATTTAATTTTAAATTCTTAAAAGAAAATTTTGTTGTAAAGCACTTTATACCTAAATTCAATTGTTTTGAGAAGTTTGGCCTTTTTAACAAGCATTTAAAAAGTCTTTTTCGAAATTTGCTTAGGCTATAAAATTTTTAAAAAATAAAATTAAAAAAAGATTTTGAATGTGCAAACCTTTTACATAAAATTTATTTTAATTTATAAAAACATGTTAGTAAATAGAAAAGAGGCCACTATTAAAGTAATGTAATTCTTTAAAACAAAATTAGTTTAAAGGTAAGGAAGAGCTACATGGGAAAATGACGCGGAGATTGCGGGAATTTAAAAATGAGGTCCTAATTCAGAATTAAGAAAAAACACCCATATTTTAAAAAAGCCCTGTAAATTAATTAAGCAAATATACGGGTTTTTAACTCTATAATGTTTTAGCTGAATTTCAGGTTCTCTCTGGACGTAAACACTATAAGACTTACCACTTTCATTAATTTTTCTTCCCAATTTCAGACCATTTATTTCCCGTCTATTCTGATTGCTTAGTTTCTATTTGCCATATCGTATAGTTCTTCGTATTCGCAAACAAGTACAATTAATCTATAATTTTTCCCCGTTCATACTTATTTTGTATGCCTACAACCTCTTCACCTTGTCGCAGCTTGTTTTTGATGCGTTGTGATTCCCACTTAGCCGTTTGGCGGGCGGTCCAGCGCGTTTTTTTAAAACTGCATGCCGCGAGCCAACGCTTCCGGTAGCGTTGGTTGCAGCGCTGGGCACCGACGCCGCGCTTCGCGCAGCTCCGCTTACGTGAGGACTGTATCATTTAGTTACACGCAAACAATTGTAAGCGTCATTTTGAAGCGCCGCGCCGCGCCGCCCCGCTTCGCTCGGCGCCGCTTAGGTGAGAATCGGCCTTAACTCGGCGTCACCAAGGCCCTTTGATATTTTTGATAATTAAAAAACAGCACAATACCACAAAATGCATAAAACTAACTGCGATGGATTTAAAATAAAACAACAGTTGCTCATATGCGATGGTCAAACTGATTTACCACGTGCAACGAACACACCAATCAACCGTTTGTCTATTTTTAGTAGCGGCGGGAGGCGATTCGATTAGGGATAATTACAAATAACCGTTAAGGTCACTACTTAAAACAGTGGACGCGCATTCCCATGTGGGGTACAAATGCACCCCACGCAATTCAAACAATTTTAGTTCTGAAAAACTGAAAAAAAATCTTGTTTAAAAGGCAGCTTATATTTACAAAGCCCTTATTGACACAAAATAAAATTGGACAAAAAAAAAGCTCTTTTTGAGAAAATATGCAAGAAAAGAGATTCATGGGGTACATTAATTTGTACCCCACCCGGAAGCGAAGGTTAACTAAATTAAATTTAAAAAGAGGCAAGTTTACAATATTTAAAAATATAAAATCATATTACGGAAGTCTCAAAATAAAAAACGCCCAAAGCAAAATTATTTGTTGAAAATAATTTAGTTTTTAAAGGGAGAAAAATAAACTTTGTCTAGATAAATGCATTTTGCCTCATTTAATTTAATAAAAATGAAGAGAAGTAACTCTAATTATGACGAAGCATTTTACTTCAAGAATTTTTTTTATTTGCTTTAGGCAGCCCTAATTAATTTTAAATAAAATAATTTAATTTAAAATACTAAGAGCTTAGTGTGCTGCTGTTATTAAATTTTTTGTTTAACATGTAAAAACATTATTTCCAAAAATAATTTATAAATACATATATGAGTAAATAAAAAAGATTTGTTAACGGCCCCAAAATTTCTCTTAAGTAAATGTATGATTCTTTTCCAAAAAAAAAAAAAAAAAGAGTAGTTATTTAAGGATCAACGGCAATTTGACGCGGACAATTGGTCGCGCGACAAATTGACGCGGCAAATATGGCGCGACGGCAATTCGTCGCAGCGACAATTCGATGCGGTCAAATACGACGCATTTAGAATTCGACGCAGACACAATTGGTCGCAAAGACTCGGCGCATTATTTTAAAAGTAGGCTTTTTCTAAATAATGCATTTAATGTAAAAAAAGCAAATCATGGGTCTTGTCTAATGCGTCTTTGTATTTTTACGTGTGATATATAATTGGGAAAAATAAACAGCCTCTTTGCTCACCAGAACTAACCATGACCGACTAGATCTTAGGGCTTTTGAATTTGTCTAAATTATCCCCACATAAAAGTTATTAATTTGATATTTTCTATAAATATTGTAATTGCACTAATCTTCTTTTAGGTATCCTTATCTCTTCGTAATATCGTTTGTTTTTTGAAATAAAACTTTCTGTATATTATTTAGCCGTTAATAGATATTGCTGAACACTATACAGGGTGTTTCCGATCTTGGGGCACAAATTTTAAACGATATTTCTGAATATCACAACAATATCTCTTATTATCAGCGTCGAATTCTGCTGCGTCGAATAGCGATGAGACGGATTGTCGCATGCGATGAATTGTCGCATGCGACGAATTGTCGAACGTCGAATTGACCGCGTCGAATTGTCAAGCGTCGAATTTGGCGCGACGTATTGACGTAACACCGTTATTTAAATGTTCAGTGCTCTAAGTCCAGGTTTTGTTTCTTATTAGAAGTCATTTTTTTTATTTTTAAACATTTTCTTTTCTGTCGCTATATTAAGAAAAAGGTCAAAAAATACTTTTTTCCCAAAAAAAAGAATCTTTTCAAAAATATAAGAATATTAAAGGAACATTTTTCTTTAAATCATTATTTAAAATATATTTTCGTCCATATAAAGGACCAATCTTAATAACATTAAAAACCAGCATCGGTGAAATTATTTGACATCGTACTATGTTAGAGTCTTATCCCTACTAATATTATTTTCACAAAAGCTTGGGGGTGTCATCGGTTATATTTTTAATTTAGGGCTGCCTTAAGGTACGGTACTGAAAGATACTAAAAGTTACATTATATATTAAATGCAAATTTTAGAAAAACCTTAAAGGTGGGAATTTGAGTTATTTTAATAAAAATCATTCCTTTAAAAGATAAAAAAGTTTGCCGGTCCGCATAGTATCTGCAAAGTGGTCTAAACCATACACCCTAAAAAGTGTGCTAATACAAGCATGTTTATAAAAAAAAGGGCAACCTTTTTATGGCTTCTGCTGATTACTGAGTTTTGAAAACCAAAAGATTGATATATCTAGGTAACAAGAAAGTTGACCTCTTAGCTAAAATAGGAAAGGACTTGAATGTTCCTATGAACATACCTATTGACGCAAGAGATCTTTTGCCCATGATCTTAGACTAAATAAAACAAAAACATCATAACTCGTGTCGATATTTGCTGACTAAAAAAAATTACACATATGTTTAAGTGCAACACTTCTTCCCTAAAAAAAACTGGTTTTTGGATTTCCAATACAAAGGTCGGAAACACATCAGCACCATAATTAGAATGCGTACAGGTCACTGTTTAACTAGGCAACACCCCTTTAAATTAAGATTGAGAAACGACCCTCTGGGTGAATGTGGGCAAGTCGAAGACTTGAACCATATCTTCTTTGAATGTCCTATTAATATGATCTCTGACGTGTACAAAAAATGCCATTCATTAAGATACACTCTATTAATTTTAATCTATAGAATTTTGGGCAACCTTAAACAGGAATCGATTAACATAATAACAAAGTTCTTTGCTATTAATATGATAAAGCTATAATCATCTCCAATGCTTGACTACCCCTTATATTCCTTTGCTTTAGTGTTTTGTGCATTGCATGTGTAAACCCAGTTTACCTATTGTCTTAACTAACTAATAACCTCACAGCAGTTAACCATACATAAGAGCTTTTAACAAAAACCCATTTACAGCACTAAATACACTTTTAGTAATAATGAAGCACGAATTCCGTAGATAAGTCTGGGGCCTCAATATGGCTTAGAGCCAGACAACACTGGGCTTACCAAACAGAGCTGGCGAATTGCCTCTGAAGCAAAGCCATAAACGAAGAAAAAAAAGAAGATATTTAAAATAAAAAAGGATAAAAACAGATAAGCATTAAGTTACATTATTTTATTGCACTTTTGACCTTACAATGAGTTTCCTAAGTAAAACTTTTTCAGTCATATATGGTGTGGCAAGTTTAAACAAAGCTAAAATTATTTACTACGAACTATTTATTGTAACCTATTTTAACGGCCCAATATACTACAATCTTAAACAATTTCACCAATGCCGTTTTGCAATGTAATTATTGTGGAGCTGTTTAAAATAAGTTATTACGTATACTAATAAAACTTTGTACCTCATAATCATATTTAACCTATTATGCCGCCAAATATCTTGTGTTTTTATCGTTGAAAGTAATTTTGAGCAAATAAGAAAACGCGGGTTAGTATAAGGGAAACCGGTCATTTCATACTGATAAAAAAGCGATTTGCACGTATCACATGCTACGTGACATAATACAAAATGGCAAATAATCGTAACATGCCTTTAAGTCAACATTGATTTAAAAATATAAGATTGTAGTACTAGTTATATTTCTGTAATAATATTTAGAGCATTTTTTACACAGAATATCTTAACAAAAGTTATAGCTGAGAAACAAACAGTGGAAAATAAATCAAACAAAATGTAATTATTAAATAAAAATTAGGTAGAAATGGAGTTAATGTCAAAAAATCAGCTTTTAAATATAAGCCCTAAAATTTTGGCAAGGCAAAAGCTTTTATGCCAGTTTGATTGCAATAGAGTAGGTGTAATAATATGTTGAATATTCAATATTTTAATGTTTTATTTTTTATTAGATCTTTTACAAAATTGACAACTTGAATCAACGTCCTTTATTACTAAACTTCCACCAGCAGGTTCTGGCTACCTGTTCATAGCCATATATGACACGCTCCTTTTTTCAAAACCCTTACCTATCCGGAGGTTTAATGGTTCTTAAAGTTCGTCTTGTTTCAAATTTCATTTGGTTATTCAGCAAATTATTTCCCTCTTCACTACTTATAACACCTTGGGATCCATTTTCACTTTTAGGTACTTGATTGTGGATTACATGTGACGGAGCACCTACATTTCTTACATCTGTATAATACTGGTACATACATTTATTTTCGTTTGGGTACAAACAACTATCGCTTTTTGCTACCCGTATCCACTGGCGGTTTCTCCTATATCGTTTTCCATTGCTGGTTTCTAGTATAAAGTCATTTTTATTATATTTTTGAATAACAGACGCAGAACACCATGTTCCTTCTTCTGTTCTGAATAAAACTGACTTTCCTATTGACAAACCTGGCAGTTGAGTAATACCTCGATCATAAAATTTCTTCTGAACTTCTTGCTTCTCTTTCAGTTGGTCTCTTACCTGATCAATGTCATAAGAATGGACTTTTAAATGGTCTTGATGAATTGGAAGAGTCATTCTACTTTTTATTCCCCTCAAAAGCTCTGACGAGGAGGGTAAGTTATTTTTCGGTTTGTTATTAAAACAAAGAATGGCTAGAAGTGGATCTTTATTATTTTCTTTTACTACTTTTTGGAAAAGATTTCTTAAAATCTGATTATGACGTTCTATCATTCCATTTGATCTTGGATTATAAGGACTCGAGGTAGTTAATTTTTATCATATAGTTTAAAAAACATTTTAAATTCATTTGACGAAAAAGGTTGACCATTATCAGAAAATATTTCAAATGGTATTCCAAAAGAACAAAATACGTTTTTTAAACACGAAATAACAGATTTAGCAGTTTTATGTAAAATTTTATTAACAATAATAAATTTGCTAAAAAAAATCACAGCCTTTAAAATATTTAAAATCAATACCAATTTTGTGACATGGATATTCGGGCACATCGTGGGAAGTTAACGGCTGACGTGGGTTATTTTTTGCAAATTTTTGGAAGACAATACAGGAGAGTACATTGTTCTCTATATCACTTATTATTCCAGACTTACTAGTGATAGGCGTATATATATAATATTTTAATGTTTTATTTTTTACTAAGGCGTGTACTCATTGACGAGCTGCAACTGTAACTGCAACCGTTACAGCAATCAAATTCTCTGGTGTATACGCGCTGCGAACCAAGTTCGCGAGCCTACTTCGAGCCGCTCGCAACGAACCGCGGGTTGTCGGTTTTCAGGACGATCACAAAGGAATGCACAGTTGGTTCGTAGACGTCGATGTAAGAAGTTCGTCAGTGTATACCTTCGCCTTGTAACAGGAACATAAACATGAACTGGGACGACGAAAAAGTTCTTTTACTAATTAAAGCATACAAAAACATGCCCATAATATGGGATCCAAAAAACAGAGACTTTTATAAAAAGCATTTAAAAGAAGACGCTTAGACCGAAATAGGTTCTGCAATGGGCACAACCGGAGACAACTGCAAGAAAAAGATGGTCACAATATTGGCATCCTGGAGAAGAGAAAAATCAAAAGAGGGTTAAAGTCGAGGGACCGGAAAAGGTAATTTTAATTGGCAATCACTTCCCTTCTTATCGACATTGTTCGCGAACTCACTGGGAACACTGCGGATCAAGAGGTTCGCGAAGAAACAAAACCGTGTACATTCACAGCATACAGTAACGGTTGCAGTTACAGTTGCAGCTCGTCAATGAGTACACGCCTTTAGATATTTTACAAAATTGTCAATTTTAATCAATGTCCTTAATTACTTAACTTCCACTAGCAGGTTATGGCTACCTGTTCATAGCCATATATGACAGTAGGATACATATGGTATGGCCCAAGATTGAAAAGAGAACGACTACAATTTACCATGTTCCACTTTGAATACGACGACGCACGATGGCGATTCGTTAGCATATTGTTGGCTAAGGCATGCAGAGGGATGCAGTACAGGCGTCCAGCTATTTTCTGCATCACTTAAAGTGATAGCAACACACTATTCTAAATGGATCTGTTTGTCTTTATTTTGCTCAAGCCTTTGCTCATTAAATTGAGATCTTCTTTTATCTCACTGAAAATCTCTACATGCAAGAAATTGGTTAGTTTGCTTGCCGAGAGAATATGATTGTCGAAGAAAGAAATTAATAATTCTATACAGGGTGTCCCAAAAGTATTTTTTTTTACAGGAATAAAGTACCCTTATCATTTAAATTTCAAAGTTTAATATCATACTTTTATATGCATACTATATATTTTGAAAATTGTTTTACTATATATATATATATATATATATATATATATATATATATATATATATATATATATATATATATATATATATATATATATATATATATATATATATATCACCTTTAATAAATTCTGATAGTGTCAACCAAACCAGATCTTAGTATCAACCTTTGGATATTTTATTAATTTTTGCAAATGCTAACACCGGAGCAAAGAATACATTTAATCCAATGTTATGGTAACGGAGATTTTTGAGAAATTTCGAGAAACTGGATCTGTACTGAACTTAAAAAAAATAAAAAATCCTATAATGGAGATGATGCAGCGACTCTACTCGTATTGCAGTCTGTTAGAAAAGACCCCATACTATCCTTGAGGAAACGAACTACACAACTACAGGTGGTCCAAAAAAGTATTATTCAAGAAATTATAAAGCAAAATAATATAGGCTCCTACAAACCGTATTTTAACCAAACATTAGAAGATGGACCATAATAATTTCATAAACTAATAATGTTCCCAGATAAGTTCACGTTTTCGAAGAATGGCACAGTAGGATCGCAACATGTTCGCTATTGGAATAATATTAATCCTTTCTTTAGAATATCAACCCGACGTCAGCATTTTAAAAAAGTGAATGTTTGGTGCGCAGTTTTGTACTATGGTGTAATAGGACCGTATTTCTTTGAGAATACTTGTAAAATAATTTCTTATTTAAATGTGTTAAATACTTTTTTTTTGATCATTTTAAACAATTGCGATTAAATTATCAAGGTAGCATGTACTTTCAGCAAGATGGATGCCCTGCCCATTTTGCTAGAGAAGTATGGGACTGTCTTGATTTAAAATTTGGAGAAAAATGAAACCGGCAAAATGGTCCAGTTTTATGTCCCGCAAGAAGTCTCGACCCCACGTTAACAGATATGTATTTGCGGGGACGCCTAAAACAGTTAGTTTATGCTTATCCAATGTAAATGTAAATAAATAAATTATGTTTTTTTTCCAAAAATTAATACAATTTTTGTATAAACAATTAAATAAACATTTTAAGCAAAGAAGCAACATTTGTTGCTTATTAGCGCTCGTTTTGTAATGTCCGGGTAGTGTCACTATTTTGGGTAAATTTGTCATATTCGAATCAAAAGTCAAGTAATTTTGGTTACAATCTGAATTTTGAGTCACAATATTATAATCTAGTTTTATATAAAAACATCTCAAATTTTAGGTAATTCTAGTAATAAAAATCGTATTTTATTTGTATCTACTAGTAAGAGACACATTTATAGTTCATTTTTAAATAATTTGGAAAACATCATTTCTTTAAGGTTATTTGTTAGCAAATTAAAAAATTTTGGTGCTAAAAAATGTAAAGATTTGTGCTCGATTTCCTTTCTGCTAATCGGAACCACCATACAATCTTTTTTATACCTAGTGTTTATTTTATGAGCAATACTTTGTAGTTGTAGTATAATTTTTTGTTTATGCACAACATCAAAATATTAAGAAATTAAAGTTGCCTGATACTAAATACTTTCGCCTCAGAAAATAATTGATCACTAGTCACTAGATTATTTCTTATTTCTGTTAAAAATAATTTTAAAGATTCATTTTTGTGTTACTTCTACTTTATTTAAATAACAATCCCTTACATTGCCCCAACCAGATATGCCATAATTGAATTGTGATTAAACCAGTGCGAAGTATATATTTTTAAGCTAATCTGGTTTAAAATAATATTTCAGGTGAGAAAACCCAGTAACAAGATATGGTTTTTGAAGTATATATTTATTTATTTCTATCCAGGGGTTGATTCCCATTTTTTTAAGTATTTAATACTCAATATTAAATATATATGTCCTCCTAATTCAAAAACACTTCTGGTTTATAATCCCAAAAACAAAATTTTTTTCTTATTCTGAATTTTTTGTTTAAACCCCTTAAATGTACTTTTCAGACTCCGCCCTCTTCTTAACTAGGCCTGTATTGCAAAAATGGTACTTACCTGTGAATTTTTTTTAATAGATTGTTTAGGTTTTATTTTAAAAAGTTAAATTTTAAACATTAAAATTTTAACTTTTGATGAGCTTTTTATGGAACCTTTCAAAAGCTTTGGCCATAAAAATGATAATGATAACTTTTTTTATAAGGTGTTAGATTTTCGTTTTAATTATTTTCTTCTACCTACCCGCTCTAAAAATTTTTTTAGAAATTGGGTTTTTGCTCCAAAACAAAACCTTTGTTTTATTATTTTTTAAAATTTTTTAAATATTGAAAATTTAAAAATATTGGTCTAATTTCAATTTCAGTTTTAAAAATGTTTAAAAAAAATTATATAACTGTAAAAGCAATTCCCAGAAAATCAGTTAGGATATCTTAGGCCCCAATGGAAAAATCTTTTTTGGTGAATAATTGTTTAAGCTTAACCATTTATTTTGATCTAATTTTGTAATTAAATCCAATTAGGTTTTGGTGAACTTCAAAATTTTTTTAAGTCCTATTTAGGCGATTCAAAGGAACAAAATTTAATTTCCTAGAAACCTTTTGGGAAATGAAATTTAAACCGAAAAAAATGGTTACTTTCTAAACCCAAAAACCAATTCCTGGAAAATTGATAATTTTAAACAATTTTCTTAAGAAGCATTTTTTTAAAAACTTTAAAATAAGGGTACTTTATTCTAATAAAAAAAATGAACTTTTTACTTTTGGGACACCCTGTATACAATTTTTAATTTCTTCCATTAACAATCGTATTTTCTTGGCAAGCAAAACATTTTATAAGGAATGACTTTTCCTCGAAAAATGAAATTTTTGGTCCGTTTGTCCCATTGCCGGACATACTGTATATATAAATATATTACAATAATTATGAAGTCCATTTATCACATACAATAATTAACTGTTACAACAATTTTATATATTCTTTAAGCACCCTGCCATCCCTACAGAATGTAAACTATTTTAATAAGCTAATTGCATTACATACCTTCTCTAACACTAAACTTAATCAATCATGCTCAATTGAATATACTGGAATGTGTTTGAGCTATGCGGTACTTTATTTATAGCTAACTATATCTGTAGATCAAGTAACATAGATAATTGTTTGCATTTGAAGGTTTAATTAACATACTTGACGAGCATTGTTACAAATAAATTTTAATAGGTGCAAATTTAGATAGCACAAGCCCACAAAAAATGTGGTGCCTGGTGGGTGTCAGACTAGGATTTTCTGGCGTATTTTTTCCGCTAAACACGAATCTTAAGTCAAAATTGGAGGTCAAACAGCAAAAAATCGAGAAAACCCCAAAAGCCGACACGGTACATTTACTGGCAGAAACCTGCTACCACGAAATGTTTGGACTACGACTATATAAAATATAACGTATACAAAAAATTTCATAAAACAGAAAAAAAGAGCAATTCAAATTGTCTATTAAAAAGTTATATAAACATTTTTAATAAAATAAATAATAAAGGAGATATAAACAAAAACGTAACTTTGACAAAAAATTTTCAGGTCCAAAAAAAAAGGGATTTTTTTTTTAAAATTAAAAATTTTAAAATTTTTTTTTTGATTTTTTGGTTTTTTTAAAATCTTTAAAAAAATTTTATTTTAATTTTTTAAAATTTATTTTAAATTTAAATTTTTTCCCAAATTTCAAACAAAAATTTGGGGGGGATAAAAAAAACCAAAATAAAAAAATTTTAAAAATTTTTTAAATTTTTTTTTAAAAATTCTAAAATTTTTTTTATTTAATAACTCAAAAAAAATTCATTTTTAAAGGTTTTTCAATAAAAGGTTTTTAAAATAATTTAATTATTTGGGTTTTCGGATCTTTTACTTGAAATACTGTTTTAAAAAAATCTTAATATGAAATTACCCCTTTGTCGATTATTTCTGTTAAATTTTCTAATTATGTTCGAAAAAATTTTAACCTTGCCCCCTTTTTTTGGGGATTAATTGTCAGGGTTTCCCCATAATGCACCTTTTTTTATTTAAAAAAATTTATATTTTCTTTAATTTTTTTTTTCTTAAAATTTTAAAATTTTAGATTAAATTTGAAAAAGTTTTAATAAATCAGGTTTTTAAACTTTCTGTGTTTAATAATTTACTTGTCAAATTTAAAAAGATATAAGGTTAATAGATTACTTAAAAAAAAAAAAAAAAAAAAAAAAAAAAAAAAAAAAAAAAAAAAAAAAAAAAAAAAAAAAAAAAAAAAAAGGAAAGGAAAAAGTCCTTCTGCTAAAATATCAAAAATTCTGCGAGGTGTTTAATGGCCATTTTTCACTATTTGGGGTTTAAAATTTTCTTTTAAGGTCTCCGGTTAATCCCCCGGCTTTTTTGTGAGGCTGCTTAAAGTAAAAGGATTTTTCAACTTGTTTAGAAAATATCCAAGATCTTTAAGTTCAAATTCCTGAAGAGGTCCGGTGAATAAATCAGGTTTTTCTTTCTCGTGTCATGAATCATTTCTTGTCAAATATTAAAAAGTGCATTAAAGTTAATGGCACTTACTTAAAAGACCTAATTTTTAAAAGTTTAAATAAGTCGTATGTTATAGCAAATAGCAAAGAGTGAATTGTAATTAAGTGTAATAAAAGGTTAGTTTTATTAAGTGTTAAAATTTTTACTGAGCAATAAAAATAAGTAGTTTCTTATGGGAAACCCCGTATAATCATAAGTATTAGTTTAATAATTTTATAGGAAAAGAATCTTATTTAATTATATTTGGGCTTCGAATTAAAATTGTATTATTAAAAAGTATATTATTTAAATTTAAAATTTAGTAGATCGTATATAAAGCATGTCTGCGGAGAGAGCTTACAAAAAAAAAGAGTTTCTATTGTACAAAGTAGGCAAAAAATAGAAATGTTAGCCTGTCTATAAAAAAAACCTTTTTTAAGATACAAAAAATAACTTTTGACAAAAGAAAATCTTAATAAAAGCATCTTCTAAAACAATGAATAAAATTCGCAATATCATCTTTAGGGAGATTAAGATGAAAAAACAATGTTTTATTTAGTCAAATTATTTATTTTTATGACTGTATTTAAATAGATGAAACAAAATATATTTCACATTCCCATTGCTACTTTTTCTGTGCTATAAAATAATGTTAATAATCTTACTTACCGAAGTTTTGTCTCTGAGTTGCCATCATCAACTTTGTTTTTTAAAATACGGTTCTAAATTTTTATTTTGGATTTAAAGAGCTTTTAAGAACCCAAAACCAATGATGTATCGCACTTATTCGAGAAATTCATATTAGTGGCAATATCCATAAGAACTTTTGTGTTAGAGAGAGAGACAGATAATAGATGCTTGTTAAGATCTTGTCAGGAAATCATTAAAATGATTTTTCCGGATAAGTGTGACACATCATTGGTTGTGGGATCCAAAAAACTTTAAAAATTCGTTATAAAAAATTCCGGGACCGTATTTGTAAAAAACAAAGTTGATGATGGCAGCTTAATCACGAAACGTCGCTGTGTAAATCTAATAACACTTTTTTTTTATATTTTATTTTGATTTCTGGGAATATCAAGTTAAAAGAAAAATTATTTGGCTTTTCTCCAGAATCAAGATATTTATATATTATTTTAAAAATTATATTTTTAAGATTATTAATATTTTCCCATAATATAACAAAAAAAAAAATGTAAAAACAAAAAAGGGTTTTAAATTTTTTTATAAAATTGATTGGTTTTAAGTCCCATAAGAAATAATTATTTTTATGAAATTATATAAAAATAGAAAAAAATTACTTGAAAAAATTTGGGAACGCGTTATAAGATATATGTTATTTCAAACTTATTGGTTATCGACGGAGGGGTGAATAAATTATTTGATTATATTATTTAAAACAGATAAAAAACCCAAAAAAATTTTTTTTTATTAACTGACATTGGCTTCACATGATTTTTTAAAAATAGTTACGGTGAAGGTACTCGTGTAGGTACCCTTAATAGTTAAAAAAAAAAAAAAAATTAATATATTTATAAAAATAAATAAAATTTTAGCCATATAATAGGTTTTTTTATAGTTTATTTTGATTTCAATATAAGTTAAAAGAAAAATTATTTGGTTTTCTCCAGAATAAAGATATTTATATATTATTTTTAAAAATTATATTTTTTTTAGAGATTATTATGAGAGCTGTCTGCTCTCGCACAATAGTAACAAAAACATGAAAAGACAAAAAAACGTTTAATTTTTTTATAAAATTGATTTTTTTTTAAACTATAATAAAAAAATTAATTTTATGAAATTATAAAAAATAGAAATAAACTTACGAAAACATTGGCAACCCGTTAAAGATATATATGTTATTTCAAATTTATTTTATCGACGGACGGGTGCAGAGCAAATAAATTTTTTGATTATATTACAAAAAGATAAAAACCAAAAAATGTATTTTATTAACTGACATTGACTTCTGAAATGATTTTTTTAAAAAAATAGTTACTGGTGAAGGCATTATTTTAAATTTTTAAAAAAAATTTAAAAAAAAATTTTTTATTTTTTTTTTAAAAAATTTAAAAAAAAATTTTTGGTTTTTAAAATAAGATATTTTTTTAAAAAAAATTTTTTTTGGAAAAAGGGGGTTTGCTCTCGCCATAATAGGAAAAAAAATTTAAAACATGTAAAACATAAAAAGGTTTAATTTTTTAAAATTGATTGGTTTTAAGTACCATAAAAATAATTTTTTTTTGAATTATATAAAAATAGAAAATAAACTTACTTGTAAACATTGGAAACGCGTTATAAGATATATATGTTAATAACACTGTCTTGTAGAACAGAAAAAGTGGCGATAGAAATGTAAAATTATTTTTTTTATATTGATTTAAATAGAGTCATAAAAAATAAAAATAAAATCGGAAATATTCGGTTTTTTCCAAAAGTCTTGGAAATATTTTAAATTTTTAAACTTTTAAGGTTGCATTTTGATCAGCATTAAATTGCGCAACCTTGCCTCCATTTAACTGATCTCGTATCTTTTAAAGTTTCCGAGATCCCAATGATGAGGCTCAAATTTGGGACGTACTGTATAAAGCATGGTTTTCGAGTCATTTTTACTCATTTTTTTTGTTTTACCCACACACAAATATTTGATTATTTCGTCCCCTTTCCAAGTAACACATTTATATCATGTTTAAAAATGTTTGAAAGTATTATAATATTTATAACGGATTTAATTTTGGACAAGAATATGTTTCCGACAGATACTTATTATATTTTTGTAACCAATGTGTTTCCCTGCTAATTGCTTGTCATAGTTATCGTAATACTTTTGACAGTTAAATCTTTCTGCTGAAAACTAACATGTTAGCTTAAATGGTTCGTTTAACTGAAACAGGATTAAACAAACCTAATTTAGAAAGTTTATATGGCTTTCCTTTCAAATTATATTTTTTAATACTTTCTGGGATTATGGCACTAACATTTAATTAAAAGTAAATATTTAAAAATATAAAACAAAGATTTAGTTTTTAACAAAAAATAGCTAGTATCTTGCTTAAATGACAAGACAAGGGGCTTGCGCACACATCGTGTACATTACTGGAAAGCTTTTAACGTGTTTACAATCCTATCATATTTTTGTTATCGTTTCACATAAAGGTATGCAATTTAATATGTAAATTCGCATAAGTAGTATATAAGCATTCTCGTAAAAAATTTAAAAAAGTAATGTCAAGTGATTTCTGAGATATTTGGTTATAAAAATCGCCTATTTTACTACTGACTTATAATTCATCAAAATTATGGGGCACTTTGAAAAAATTATTCTTAATCCGCGCATTGAAGACGTTTAATTTGGCGCAAGCAAAACTAAAAAATCTTTTACTGCGGCTGAAATATTCGAAAAAAAAAATCTTCATGAAATGAAGTCTCACATTGTGCGTAAACGAAAAAGACGAATAAAAATACAACCGTTTTACTTTAATAGCGATAATTTTTTTTTGTTTTAAAAAGAATAAATGGATATTAAAGAGCAATAAGTAATGAAATTCTTGTAAATAAATAGTTTTACCAATAGGTATTACATTAGAACATTAAGTTTTTAGGAAAAGCTAAATTTTTTTCAATCTAGATGTACCTACCTAAATGTATTAATAAAATGAAGTAGACATGAATTATATAAAAGAATCTGTTAAAAATCCAAATTAATAGAAGTTTTGCAGTATTGGTCACTTGAACTATCTACCCTATTGCTGGTTAAAAAAATATATATATAAAATGACTTTGTTGAAGTGCCGAAACTATTTTTTTATATTATGTGCAAGGTAATTCTTTTTAATCTTTTTTATGCTTAATAGATTTTAAACGCAAAATGCGGAACTTAACTATTTCTTGTTATCTAGTTACCATGAAATGTTTAAAAATGTGCTGCGTTGTCAAGTTTTTTTCATTTTTTACCTTTTGTTAAATTTAACAATTGTTAAGTTCATTGCTAACTTTAACAACGCGATCATGACTCGGCCGTCAGTGTTGGATATATAATTTATTTAGAATAAAATTGTAAACTAAACCTGGTCTAATTTTAGATCTCAGTACTTTAAAAGATCGAGATTTTTGAATAGGAACTTAGCCCCTATTTTACACACGTGTTTTTTGTGTGATTTCATTTAACGAAACATCTTACTTCAGTATTGATTTTATGAATATTTCTTCATTAACATTCCGTGCAGTTTATCTTTAAATTCAAAAACATGTATAATCCAATTACACGCGTCATGAAATACAAAGCAATAAAAATCTAATACTTTTACAAATTTAATTACCCGGAAAATATGTTATTGAACCAGGCATTTTGGTTAGGAAAAATATTTAAACGTGGGTATTGGTTTTTAGTTTTTACAGTGACTATAATAAAGCTTGATTGTATCAAACATTTTTTATGGGATGTTTTTAAAATAAACATATACTTTTCGGCAGCGTCTTTCTTTGATTAAAATACGAATTGGTAATTATAACCATTTTTAACTGCAATTACAGGAAAAATGCAATTTAAATAAAATTTTACCAATTTTTGTAAAATTTTATATTAAATTTAATGACATAGAAAATAAATCAATGTACAGCTAATAAACGAAAATGTAGCTTCATGTTTCTATCTGCTTTTAATTTGATACAAAAAACAACTTTTTTGTTTGATTTAACAACAATAATAAAAGTTTAACCCTTTTTAAAATTTTGTGTAACTTAAATGGCCGCTATTATTTTTCTTATTCTGGAGAAGTGTGTTTGGTAAGTTTCAAAAGGAAAAATATTCTTCAGCCACGAACAAAAAGCTGGTATTCTATTTTATTCGCAATATTTTTTAAAAAGTGTGGAAAGCCAAAATGGCTATATAAAAAAGCATTTAATAATCAACAAGTGTGTACGACAAGGGTGTAAATGGTATGTTTTTTTGGGATTACTTGCCTCATAATTTTTTGGAAAATGGAACCACTTCGGTCCAGGTGCCGGGGTATAACGAACTAAGCCTGCCAACCCTATTGACTTCTATGAACTAGCAGATCGCCTGCAACAAAAAAGAAGAAAACCGCACAAAAAACCTAAATCATCAAGAACACTAATCTACGTTTAGGTGGCAATTCAGTCATCGTTGGTCAGGATGAAAAATCAAAAAATAAATTTAAACTAAATTTTATAAAATTTTGAAATAAAAAGTTTGGAAATTCTAAAAACTTTTATACCATTTATGAAGTTTTATTAATGCATATTATTTGACAGTTTATTTAACTGGTATATTTGTAATTTTTAAAAGACAAAAAAGGTAATGTGGTGTGATAGTTCATTTTAAGTTTACCTGAAATTACTTTAGCATTAAGCATAAGTAACATGTATTATTTAAATTAACATATATTAATTCTACACATTTATCTTTATTTAATATATCTTATTAACATAAATAAACTTTCTTTTATTTAACTTCTTTTTAAAGAAGTTGCCTTTGCTAAAATACTAAAAACATTCCAGTTTATTATGTGGTTATTATCGAATGTGTGTGGACAGATTTTTGGTTTGTGGAATTTTGTGTTTTTATGTATATTCTATGTTTTTTATGCATTTGGCTAATGGTCTGGAAGTTTCACCTACATAAAATTTATTACATTTACAGGGGATCTTATAAACAACATTTTTAGTGTTTTCGTTTATATTATATGGTTTTGTTATTTAAAAACTTATAGGTTTTGTGTTTTAAATAAAGTACGAATATTAAATTTATTACCTTTTTGTTAAATTTTATTTAAAAACCCAGGAATAATAAATAATAGCAATCCCAAAAAAACATACTAAAATTAGAATCCGCCACAAAACTATAGAACATATTTACAAAAGTGTAAATCATTTTCTTGCATACACCGAATGCACTTCTCGAAATAAGAAAAACAACAAAAATAACTGCAAAAATGCCATTTAATAAATTAAAATATATTTTTTTTTCGTTTAAATTAAAATCAGATGGAAATAAGGTTACAATTCGCGTTAAGAAATACAATAAAATTTCTAAAAAAAAAAAAACTTTTAATTGGGAACGAAGCCACTTATGGACAAATTCTGCAACATACCCGAAGTTTTAAAATTTTGAGATGTCCCATTCTTCTTACCAGACGAAAATCATATGGTTTTAAATCCGAACGATAGGCTGGGTGTGGACGTAGTTTTTAATGCATTTTTTAAAGAATATATATAGTCGAAGCAGAAAAGTATGGGACAATAATGGTGCGTTGTTTTCTTAAAAAAAACGGCAAAGAAGAAACTCTTGTAATTTTAAAAGATGGTCGCTTCTACTTTATAGCCTAAAGGCAAAACCCTTTTTATTTAAGTTTTTGAAAGTTTGAGTAGTGCCACGTTAGAGTTGATCTTGTTGAAACTCGCGTAAAATGAGGAATCATGGTTTCGGCGAGGATAAGTAAGTATTTTAAAAGTGCATCACCTACATCTTGGTATCACCTTGGAAGCTCAAAAAAGGTATTGCAGGTGAGAGTGGATGATATTCTCGATGCCAATACTAATTTGCAATTTTTGAGATATTTTAGGTGTAGAAGCTCTTTTATTGGCTAAAACATGTTTTTTATGTTAGCTCATTGTGGGTTTGTGTTGTTGCAGTTTTTTCGGAATTCTGGCTTGCTGCAAATTTTCGACCGTAGTAAAGTAATTACCTTTTTTTTTTGTTAAAACCCTATCAGGACAAATCAACTTTTAATTATTTTAATGGATACTGCATTATATCCTGTATGCAACAAACTGGGCCACATACCTAAAAAAAATTTAAATACCGATGTGAAATGTCGAAACTATAAATATAATTTTATTTTAAACTCCTCTTTTTTATGAAAAAGTCGTGACTTTTAAGGGGAAACAAATTGCCTAGCTAAAAAAGGTAGATGTATGGTCATTTTTATATTGCCATATAACACACTTTATGTATTTTTTATGACACCAAAATTCTTTATGTAAATTGTCTGTTATATATTCATTTAAAATAATTCTGATTTGTCTTTAGGGCCTTAGGTTTTCTTCTCATTTTAAACCGTGTTTTTAAATTAAAAGCAATTATTTAGGGTAGCCAAAATTTATTCCGCCTGAATGATTAAAGATATAAGTAAAATATTTCGGAGTGTTCTTCGTTTTCTGCAGTAAAATATTTGCCCACTTAACTTGACTCTTTTTCTTCTCAGGAAATTTGTCAAGTATTCTCGAATATTTGGTTAACAAGGTACAAGTTAGGAAACTCTCGTCAATTATGCAAATGTGCTAAATCCTATAATGCGTTCGGCAATAAAGAATGTAAGCATTAAAGAGACTTTGAATAATATGGGTAAAATAATATTATTTGTTATAAGAGTAAGCTATATTTTTGATGATAATGTTAGTGCGGGATCCAAAATAAGAGGCTATCTTCATCCATCTGCCAACCGGATAAAAACTATTTTTGTCAAATATGGTATGCTAACAAATGTATTGTTAATGGGTTGCTAGAAATTAGGGTCAAGGCTAAAATTAACATTTTAACTGCCATGCCAACTTAGAGAAAAAAAGACATTTCTTTTCTTTATTACTTAATTTTTAATTATTTTATTTTAAATTTGTTAAACTAGATTTATGTCTTTTTTGTATGGAGGGTATTTTAGCCTAAAAAGTTAAAAAAAAAATTTCTTCATATTTCGATACTTTTTTCTTCTTCTTCCTCTTTAAATGCTCATCCGCTAACGGATATTAGCGATCATCATGGTAATCTGAACCTTTGAAATAGCTGTCCTAAAAAGGCCGGTCGTTCTGGTACCAAACCAGGTTCTCAAACTCTTTAACCAAGAAATTCTTCTTCAGCTAGATCCCCTTCATCCTGGGACTCTTCCTTATAGAATCAGCTCTGAGAGTTCATAACGTTTTCCTTTCTGCATTATGTGACCTAAGTACTCAAGCTTTCTAGTCTTGATCTTCCTTATGATCTCCACATCTTTGTTTATTCTCTCAAGTCTTTTACATTCGTGACGTGGGCTGTCCAGGGTATTTTAAGTATTCGCCGATACAGTCACATCTCAAATGCCTCAAGCGGTTCCATGATTCTGCTCCAAAGCAATACTGGGAACACGTAACAGCGATGCATTCTTACTTTTGTTGTTAGATTAAGGTCGTGGCTTTTAAAGAGATTTAACATTTTTAGAAACGCCGTTCGGGATTTTTCATCCGCATTTAATTTCACAAGAATGGTCCCAATCTTCGTTTATTGTTGTGCCTAGGTACAAGTATAAAGCAATTCTTAAAGAAAAAAATGAATATATTTTTTAGGTTTTGCATTATAGAAAAAAAAGCAAACTTTTAAACAGATTTTGGTTTTTTGTGTTCTATTTAGGTTTTAGGTTAAGGTTTAGGTTTAAAGTGAGTGGACTTTTTACGCCCTCCACCGCGACCGCTGTGTCTATTGTGGCTCACACCTATTTATATTTCTCCCAATAGGATCAGACTTCTAATGATTCCGATATCAAACTGGGAGAAAGCTCTTTCATGTCCCTTTGTTCGTGCCGCACGGATGAGCACAATATGTGTTTTGGTGTTCCTGTCTCCTGGAAAGGATGACAAGTAGACGTTTAGATCCATCATGCCCTCCTTTTCCGATACGAAGGTATTTGCTATTGAGATGTATGCTAGAATGCTGGTTGATCGGCACTGCACACGTAAGACAGTTAAAATATTCTCCGATAGTCAAGCAGCTCTTAAGGCTCTTAAATCCAGCCGGTGCACTTCAAAAACCGTCTGGATTTGCAAGGATGCGCTGACCAAACCGGGTCAAAACAATAAGGTTACACTACTGTGAATACCTGGACACACCTGGCCTAGAGGGTAATGAATCCGCAGACCTCCTTGCCAAAAGGGGGGCGGAAACAAAATTCACAGGACCGGAACCGGTCATAGGTATATCTTATGGAACGGCCAAGCAGTTCACATCAGCTTGGGCACAAAGAGAAAATCTTCGCTACTGGCATGGACTTCCGGGTCTCAGATACACACACCGAACCAATAATGTACTGTCAAACCACTGGAGCAATCAAGGGTACACCTTAAAACTCTAGTGGGACTGTACACGGGACACTGCAGATTAAAATACCACATGTACAAGATCGGCCTAGCGGAAGACGCCGAGTGCCGCATGTGCATGGAGAGGGATGAATCAGCAAAACACATACTGTGTTCGTGTCCAGCACTGGCACGACTAAGATTCGCAATCCTCGGCAATGATACCTTGTTGCCGGGGAAGGTGAAAGATCTCTCTCCCAACAGGATCATCAGATTTATTAGGAGTCTGGACCTGGTGGGAGAAATATAAAAGGGTGTGAGCCACAATAGACCGATCGGTCGGGGTGGAAGGGTGTTATACCCACTCACTTTAAACCTACCTACCTACCTTTTTCGATATAGTGACGTGAGTAGCTACCAGGTCTTTGTTACAACAACCAAATGTAACTTCCGAGGCCGTATCTCCGGCCTTTCCCTATGAAAACGATTCTATCGCTTTCTGTTTAAAGCCAGGGAACCCTTTTCCCCACAAAACCGGTTCTGTCCGCCTTCTGTTTGGATTCAGGGATCCGTTTCTAAACACCTGCTTGTTCGGAATAGATTAGCCCTTCCCCGTGAAACATGCGCCTGTGACTTCAGGGGCATCTTTCTAAACGGATTCGCCCGTTTCGGTCGGCGCACCCTTGTCTGCTTGTGAGCAGTAAGGCTAGATACTACGAGAAATCGTCCTGTTTCTTAGAGGCACCGTTGGAGACACCTGTTTAAAGCACAGGATGTTATTTACTCATCAGCACGGTATGCATCAACTTGAGTTAAGCCTTGTGTTCGTCTTAGCTTGATTCCCGTCCCATACGCTAGCGGCTGGAACTGCTGATAACCGGCTACCCCAGCGGGTTGAAGTTGCCGATTACCGGCAACTCCAGCGTATGTTACACAAGATCCTACTGGACTCAACTACTACATTGACATACGAACACTGTGGTGGGATATGTTCTACGTTCTATTTACTACTTTTAGATACCAAAACAGCCTATGCTATTTGTAGCATATGGTAGAATTTTTTACCATTGTCTGTTAAATAATTGAATATATTTGCATTATTTAATAGGAAAATTAAACATAAGTTTTAGCAAAAACATCCTCTCTTATAAATCTATAATAAATAATTTAAGACATAATTAACTAAACCCGTTTCACCTTTTGAATAAATT